>KB672979.1:8920125-9110593 GCA_000349145.1 Anopheles dirus
GAAAACACACGCGGCGAGTATTCTTTTCACCTCGTTCTTATTGCCGGATGCTGGGCAATCCTTTTTCTCGCTCTCTCTCTCTCTCTCTCTCTCTCTCTCTGAATCGCATGTGTGTGTCTGTATGTTTAAACTGGCAGCCGATAAATACTCTTCCGTTACAGACACTCACGCCGGCTGTGTGGCGACCCGCCCCGAGAGGGCGTCCGGGAACGGGTGCCTGGAAGGTGGCTGCATTTCAGCAAATGAATTCCAATACCATATTGAATGAAAATATTTAAATTAATCCGTTAGCAGCACACATCCTGCTGCGTCCTGCTGTGGCGTGTGTCCTGCTGCAAGCTTCTAATGGCTTTGGCAGCAGGAGCACAATAGTGCTCGGCCACGGCCACGAGCAGGCCACAGTGGAGATGCGGGAATGGAACTGGAAGCCGGCCCAGCCCAGCCTCGGATCACATGTTGCGATGTGATCCAGTTTCGCACCGGTGCAGCTAGAAATCCCGCTGCTTCTGGCTGGGACCGGCTGGGGCCGGCACCGGGAGTCTATGTAAATTGCAGCTCGTACCAGTGCATGGGGTCAGACCCGTGGACGCGCCGGCTCCACTGCAGTGGTGGTATGTTATCGCCTGCTTGTCAGTGAATTGTTGGGGTAGCGTGCCCGGGCGGACGCCTGTAAGCCGGCGGGAGCTCATGTTTTGCTTGCGCACACGAGCGGACTCCGTAATTGATATGAATTGTTTGCATAGATGCAACGGGTTACACGTTTGCTAATTTGAAGAATTTAAATTGATTGCCCAACGGTGGCAGATCAAATGAAACGCGTGGGCAGGGCTGAATGACACTGGATAGGAGAGTGCAGAAGATATACTTAGAAAGAGTATGTGCAACAATAACAGTCAAAGGGAGATGCTGCAACAATAGATTGATCTAGAGGTCATCAAAGCCATCATATAGCTATCGATGATTCCATGATTTACCTAATAATACCGCAATTGGGATAATGACTAGCAGGAACTTCATATGAAAACTCACATAGTCACAACAAACTCACAAAGAAACAATGTGTAATACATGGTGGTATAAAATCAAGTGTTAAATAAACCAAGTGTTAAAATAAACAATAAAATAGAACATATATAATTATATTGAATATTCAATCACAGTCATATCATCCAGTGCAATTTTTAGAAGTCGATCCTAGTCTATCATCCAATCGTTTATCCCTATCCTTCCGGTGGAAGAGTCAAAGCCATCTATCTATCTCAGTCTGGGTATACTACGTCTCCTCTGTCTATGTGCCCAAAAGAATTCTACGAGCTGGGTCAATCGATGTCATTCTACTGACATGACCAACCCACCGGAGCCACGCGGATCTAATACGCTACATAAAAGTGAGGTAATCTTATAGTTCATAGAGCTCGTCATTGTAGCGTCCTCTATTGTCCAGACATACACTCCTGAACATCTTCCTCTCAAACGCTCATCAGAGGATCTCATCAGATTTAGACAGAATCCATGTCTCAGAGGCGTACATGAGTGCTGAGACTACGTATGTTTGACACAGTTCCAGCTTCGTCCGTCGCTACAGGTTCACTGAGTGGAAAAGCTTCTTCAGGCTTCAATATGATCGGTCGGTTGCCAGCATCTGTGTGCGTAATTCAACATTAATGTCTCGTTCGGAGCTGGCTTTTGACTTTCACAGATAGATGTACCTTTGCACGACTTGAAAGGTGCAATTACCTATCTGTACGTCACTTTTATTTTATTGTTTAATTGTTTAATTGTTTTTATTGTTTATTTTATTGTCACTTTTATTTTATTGTATAAAATCTGTAGGAAATTATGTACTCGTGATAAACACAAATTTGATGAAACGCGTCATCTTTTAATACAACATTATTTGCTTCGAATTCATTATTTTCTCTCTCAAAAAGTATTTTAAACACCACCTACATTCGTGATATTCTATTTTTGTCTGCCAATGGATGATAAAGCCCTTTGATTACGGCGGTCTTTCCCACCCGAAACGTCCCACGCGCCAGATTACGCCGCTTTAATGTGCATAAATATCCACTGTCCAAATCCCGAACAAAATGGGGAAACAGCTCGTGGCTGTTGTAAACTGAAACTTATTTGATTTCCGCCTTTTCCCGCCCCTGCCAATACCCCGCTGACGCCTTCCCATCGCCGAGCGCCACCGCAGTCGTCACCGCTTACAAGCGCCAGCACAAAACTTCTCAATTACATCCACACTGGGGACCCGTCGTCTGATCACCCGTTGGGCTTTCATTCGTAATGGAAACGAAGCTCGTAAATTGCGAGCCGCCTCACTCGCGCGCCTTATGCAACGCCGTGCTCGGAGTGTCCGAAAAGAAAGTTAAACACACACACACACAGCAAACTCCACGATCGAAAAAAACAACACCGTCCACGGTCGAGTCTTGCCCAAAACGCGGGACGCGCTTGCGTCGCTCCAGGGTGCACCGCTTCGAACCGGCCGCGAAGGGAAGCGAAATGCAGAAGCGAACTGCAAAAAGCGGGCATCCTGAAATCGTTACCGTTGCCGGTGGCGGATGATAATGATACACCCCCCGCCGGTCCGACAGCGTCGACCTGCGTCCTGCTTAGGGGTTGCTTCCGGCACCGGTAGGCGGGTGGGTGTCTGTGTGTGTCCGAGGGTGAGGGGATCAAATTTCCGTAATCACGCCACAGCCTATCCGCTGCATACACACACACACACACACACGCGCGCGCGCGCACACTGTCCACTGGATGGCATGAGAATGATTTAATCCACACCGACCACAAGGTGGTGCAAAGTGGCACAATTTGGCCAGGTGGAGACTTTTTCTCAGGGTGTGTGTGTGTTCTGTGTTGAGGAGAGGGAGTGGAGGGCTGAGAAAGTAACGGCACTCCGCGCAGTTCCGGCAGGTGGTGAGAGATAAGCTGTGTTTCGGAGTGCTCTCGTTCAGGACACATTAAAAGTTTAAATCCAGGCAAATTTCGGCATTGCAAAGTAATTGCAATAAAACCACGAAGCCGAGGACGGCGCAACAGTGTTCCCGTTGCGTTCGGATTTGTAATGAAAAGGACAATGCATAATAAAATGGGCGTTCGTTACGCGCAAAACAAACTTCAAAATTTTACCCCAATATCAGTAGGTTTGTGCGCATGCAAACTATTCTCATTACGACCAAATCATTTGATGCAACTAAAGGAGGCTTCGAATGAATTTTCAACCAAAATAAATCTCTTCTGCTGGAAATGGGAAATGGAAAGTTTTACCCTGCTGTGGGAAGATTCACACACTTTCACGTAAAGAAAAAGAAAAGGCGCAAAGCTTCACCTTTGTAACACTGCGCCAGTTCTTTTTCCCCAGTGCGTAATCCTCAGTGCGCCAAAGCGAAAAGCAAAAGAAAACAGATGCACTTCTTGGCTGTATCTTTCAATTCCATTTTGAACAAGTAAAAAAAACCGCTGGCAATCTGCGAAACTTTCGTGTGCCAACTTGCACCTCGGTCGGGGCCGAGTGACCGAGCGTTGAGGGAAAGATTGAAATTTAGATTCCACCGACGGTGCCTGTACCTTCGCCCCACCTCAGCCAAAGACGGAATGTATAATTTATCATGGAAATCATTTGCAGCTCGTGGGACTTTTCCGGCCCGGGGAGAAAAAAGCCGGACGGACTTGACGATCGGAAACGTCCAGTGATGGGATACTCTCGCTGGAGCAGCACCAGCAGCAGCAGCAGCGCCATCCATTGTGGTATGTAAAACGTTCCGTACGGAAAGTTCGTCGAAACCGGGCAGCGGAGGCAGCGGAGCGTGAAAGTATGCCAGTAACTGCAGCGCTAAGGCGCTAAGTCACAGGGAAGCTTCCGCGAAGCTACAACATTTCTCATCAGTTCGCGTCGTTCCGTTCCGGTGCGGACAAAGAACGAGTTAACTAGGAAAATCGTCAAAGCAAGGGTTTCGCGAAAAAGAACAAAGAAAGTGGCGCTTTTGGAAGTCGCTTCTTTCTACTTTCTTCAGACCCTTGAATCTTGAGATTTCAAGAACATTTTTCTATAGATTACACATTCCTGGGAAGAATTTCTCTAGATGAGTATAAAGATTCTTAAATTCACCAAAGCTCTGCCACTCACCGGCGTCACACGAAATAGATCCTGTCGAGTCCGTCAGAACGGATTAAACTTTGAACACATTTGATTATGTTGTAACTAGCTAGTAATAAAGGCGAGGATTTAAGTTTTATGAATCAACAAAATCAACATCAACAACAGAAAAATCCCAAAACAGCAAGTTTGAGATGTGCCATGAGTGATGTGCGCCGTTTTTTGTGGCGTCCGTCCGTCAAAAGCGTCATTCGCCACAAAATCGAAATGTCACGCTAAACCCACACCCCACAGCGGAATTATACCAGCGCGGTGCGATAAAGTTTGAGATAAAAGTGCGCACACCCCGTGTGGGTGGATGCCTCTGTGCACGCGTATATTTACTGATCACTTATCTAAATGCCATTGTCCCCGTTTGTTTTTTGGAACCGAGACCGAGACGAGATAGACTAACCGAATAAAACGCGACGCGAGCCAGTTAAACCAGATAACTAACCGAACGGCGCACGGCACGGAGCGGCAGCAGAAAAGCGAAAAGCGAAAAACGAAATCAGTCTTCACGGAACGGAGCGCTTCATTTGCGACGCAAATTGGAGCATCGAGCCGGGGAATGGAATGGAATCACAAACAACGTAAAGACGCTGATGCCCAATGAAATAAAAGATATGACAACGACAGACCATTCGAAGCAAATGATACCCTACGGAACTCTCCGGCCGCCGCCTCACCTTCACCTCCACCCCCCCGGGCCTGCACGATGGCGAGGCCGAAATCGTTCGCTACGCTCCAAACGACCGGGCGCCTCCATCGGACGCGCTAGTATGGGGCGAATATACACAGCCGCCGCCAGTATGTTCTTCGTTGCATCCTTTCTGCGAACAGCAGGGAGGGGGAGGTGGGTGTGCAACGGCGAGGGGAGGAGAAAAAAACAAACGCTCCCTCGACGATGGTTGCGATGGCAGTTTCAGCAACCATGGAGATACCCATGAACGTCAAGCATGCTGGGTGCGAGTGGGATTGGATTGCGAGGCAAACTATTTTCCTAGCCATTGTAGGGATTCTGTTTACTCAGGATAAAATTCGCCTTCTCTCACTGCTCGATCCACCCCTCTGGCCACGAGCTCTGGCTGTCAGCAATCGGAGTCAAACCTCTCCCGGGCGGGCATAAACTCCGATCCAACCCAACCCAACCCAACCGAGGAAAAAACACACAGAAAACGGGGCGGTGGCTCCATTCAACCGCAGGCGAATTGCCAATTAGTGGTTGCTTTCCGGTCCCGTATTTTTATTTATGTTCAAACGTTCGCGTTACTCTTGTTTCTGGAGCCGTTTTCGGCTTTATTATTCATATTTCGGTGGCCCTTTTCTCTGCGGTTTCGGCTGTCGTTGTTTTCGGCATCGCGCGGGCTTCTGGCGGCCAGTCGCTGGCCAGTAACCAGAAAGCCCGAAGCCACAACCGACGGCCACGGGCAGGAGATTGGGATTTGTTTTCGCCTCCGAAGCTGCGACCGGTGGCGAACGGGGCAATGTCCCGGCTCCATCCGTCATCCGGTGCCACATGCAGCGCCCGTGAGCGATGCTCGGACGCCGCGGTGGAGGAGCAAAACAATATTGAATTACTCACGTACAGCGCTCCCGGGCGGCTCCCAACACCCAGCCGCCGACAGGACTGGGTGGACGGAAACATTCCGGAAATAAGTGGAAGGATTCCTGTTTGTGCGTACTTTGTCTTTGAAGCACGGAGCCATCCGTCGCCGGGAATATGAGTCCGCATGTCCGCAGCGCATTGTCCCGCAGCCGGTGGATCCCGAGGGAACACATGCGTCCGTCCCGGACAAAGCGGCCCGTCCAAGCGGGCCACCCAGCCGGCCGGGAGCGGAGCACTACATTAGTCACGGACAAACGGCGAATCGTATAAATAAACAATGTTATAAATGATGGTACTATAATGACGGGCCAGGCAAGACTTGCAGGGGCCATTTGCGGTCGTTACCGACGCGACGCGGCGTGCGAGGACCGGGACCGTCTTTACGGTTGGACCAGAACACTGCTTGCGATGCTAGGGTTTCAGTGCCGCCCGGGGCCATCCTCAACTGTGGTCGGCCGCCGGTGGGATGGCGCACGAGCGGGAACTTGAGCTAAGCAAATACGGCATCATCTTGGTGTCAGTTACAACGATCCATCTACGGTCGGGCGCCGGGCTGATGCGGTGGTGCCTCGGCAAGGAATACGAGGAAGCTTGTTACACAAAAGATGCTGGCGCAGGTTTCCTTTTATGGAAATTTCTTGTACCAAATGCTGCTGAGATTAGTGTTATGGACGATTCTTGTACTAATCGTTGGTAGTATTTTATTGCAAATTGGTTGATTGGTGACAAGACGACTCGCCATTTTTCGTCCAATATCGAGAAAATTTTAAGGAACTATTTAAAAAATTCTAAACTGTAGTGACCTTTCGTAACAACTGCTCTTCTAAAAGATTCAACTTGCCTGTTGGTTCTTTAAATTCTTTTCGCCATCTATTCAGAGGTAACGCAACTTAGTATTTTAATCTGTAATCTTTTCTGGTATTTCAATCTGTTAATGGTGTGCAAACATTAAATACTGTGCGTATACATTTAATACTGATTCTAATAAGCCATGAAGTTATCTACTTACAGCAGAATATTGGTGAAGGCTCTCAAAGTCTCTTGGACAAACAAGCTTTCTTTGTCACTTTGTTTGTACTTAAAGAAGCAGTTTGACAAACGTGTGTTAAGTTTTACAGGTTCAAACTCAAGTCAGGGTAAATTTATTTAGAATATCTGGAAGATTCCTGGGAGATTAAAAACACGTGTAACAAATTTATGTTCTTTTGGCTCTAAAATATTGCCATCCATTCCAACCAAGCAATCCAAACCATCCGTCACGTGCCTGTCAAATGGACAATCAAAAATAAATATATGTATGTGTGCGCCAAAATTTTAACGCTTTATCGCGCCATGCGACTTGATGGATCTTTTGAAGTTTGGTCCGGTTGTGTTTTAGTAGGATTATTATGTCATTTTCAAAACGCCACCGCCACCGCGAACGATGACTGGTAGCCAGAATGAATATGGATCGAGATAGAAAGCTTAAAAAACGCGGCAGCGTCTCTACCGCCGACGATTCTTCGTTTGTTTTGTGCTCCAGTTTGTTTTCCCCCCAGATAGCTCTACGCCCTGCCCTAGCAGGGTCGTCAAGTGTCACTTTTTTCATTGTTCGGAACGACCCGCACACAGCGCTCGTCAAATGCACGCATTTATGAATGATTCATCTGTTCATGGTCATATTTTAGTATTCATATCCTGGTGGATTTTTGTTTGCCTGTTTCTTGCGCTTATTTTTATCATTATTATTATTGCTATTATTGTCTCCCTGCACGGTGCGGGCTCTTCCGATGGAGATGAGTTCATCTTCCTGCTGTGCGGTGGATGTTTATTCGCTTCCATTTCACCGCACACGACGCTACTTGCGATTCATTCGATCGGTTTTCGACCCGTTCCGTGAGTGACCGTGCGCGAGCAGAATATTTAACTACCGCTCGACTACACATCTCGCACTATTGTGCCGATCGTGGCGAGGGAGATGAATAAGAACTACACGTACCCCAAGACGTACTATTTTAGATGACGTTAGGCACACACACACACACACACACACAGACACACACGCGCAAGCGATATTTCGCCGAAAAAATGGCCCTAATCGTACCAGCGCAGTGAGTGGTCGTGCGCGTGGATGGAGGACATGACTTTTCCCGGCCCCGACAGCTGTCAGAATCCATTCGACAGCGTATTTGCCATCCGATTCGCATTCCCCGCTCGATGGTGATTTCTATTTTCCCATTAAAGTGTCAACAAACGTGCAGAAAATACCCCCGTAACGAGGGATTATGTTGCCCCGTTCCCGGCACCTTCCAGGAAAGCTACGCCGTGGTGTCGGCGTGGACGAAAAAAAGCATATAAATACCTCTTCACGCTCACACGAGCTACGACTTTTTACGGTGATAGTAAGTATGACGTATCTTATCCGGCTACCCGGGAACTTGGCAACCTTTTTACACCGTTCGCCGGCTCAAGATGTTCGACCCTTGGAAGCGGCATTGTAAACACCACTTCCCCGGGTGCGTCAAATCATTCCCTTTTAAGTCGACTTATATCAGCCGCTTACATTAACGACAATCCGTCGGTAGTAAGGAGGGGCCACACTGCCTCACACACACCCGTGTGAGTGTGTTGCCAAGGCAACCGTTGTCGGACCCTTTCCCTCTCATTCGGCCTGCCCACCCGTGCAGGGCATACATTACTTCCAGACCGGGGGCAATCATTCTTCGGCCCGCTTTGGCTCGCGTGGCCGTCGTCTGGCGTTGGCAGGTCGAGGTTTGGAAAGAAGAATTGTTTACCATTTGCTCGGTGCTCGCTAGTCGCACGGAATCGGGGGGTAGCAACTGTCTTAAGTGGATGAAGCCAAGTAATTCCGGTAGCTTTCGCAGCACAACTCAACACCCCGAGTGTGCTGCGAGAGGGAGAATCTTATTTCTTTGTTGTTTTTTGCTGCCAGCCTTCTGTTTTTTTTTGTTTGCTCCGATTTTTACACCACTTCACCACCACGCTCTGACGTGTGGGAAACGAATGCGTTCCGGCTCGAAGGCTGGCTGCGTCGAATGAATGGGGCCGAACGCTCGTACGCTCGTACGCTCCTGATGCGAACGCTGAGGGCGATCGGCAAGAGGATAATGAAGAGGCGTAATTATCTCATAATCCAATTAGCAGCCGTTAAGATTTCGGTTCCGTTCGTGCCCGGCGTAGGACGATCCTTGGCCGAGTTTTGCGAGGCCGATGATAAATCGTTACCCATATGCTAACGCTAAACTGCTGTGCGGATGGCATCGGCCGATGGTTTCTAGAGCGTGCACGTTTGGGTTGTGTGTGCGTCGTTTGTTTTTGCTCCTTTTCTGTAGGTTGCAGCACACCCTAGGCCTCCTCATATTTGTGTTTATTCGGGGCGAATGAATCACATTGGCACGAAAGCGGCAGGAGTTAATCAAATGAAACACGGTGCTTTGCAGGGACGTGTGTCTTTAAGACGACCTGGTTTTTTTCCTCCTCTACGAATCCTCCCCAAGAGGATTTATGTCCAACACTTATCAATAAAACACGATCGGCCCCAAAAATCAGCACGAATATGGCACACGTTCCGGAGCAGCGCTACTCACTTTTCACAGCTCGTCCATGCGCGATGCAAATCTGAAATCGAGATGAAAGGAAAAGAGCGATTTGTTATCAATTAATCTAGCGTCACTTTGCACTTTGCAATTTCACACCATCACGGAAAGGTCAACACGGCGCGCCGCAAGCCAAGCATGGGCCATAACTCACGCGTATTTTCGCCTATCGCCAACCCGGAAAAAAGCTCGCATCGAAATAAATCAAAAAAGCCCACGAGATGATGCACCCCACTGCTGCCGGGCGGGCGTGATTTGTGGGAAGAGTTTTAATGCTTCACAAGCGATTAGCTCGATAAAAGTTTCCTTGTCGATAAAGCAGGCCAAGTTTGTGTGGGGTGGACAGGGGGAGGGAGAGGGGGAGGGGGAGGGGACGGTTTCGCCGCTGACCACTTCCTGTGTGCACCTCCCAAATACACACACACACACACATTCACACAGCCGCTTATCAATCCCGAGCGATCGTCACTGGGCGCTGAACATTGAAAAGTGGAAAAAGGAGAGAGAGAGAGAGAGAGAAAAAAAACTGAACTCCCAAACGGAAGAACGCTTGCTCGAGAAAGTTTTAGCGCTAAATTCCAGAATACCGTCCCTCCCTGGTGCCCCCAGTTGCGCCCCATGGTGGAGACTTTTGGCGAGGTTTTGGCAACTTTCTCCATGTTGATCATGGTTTTTGTGTGTTTTTTTTCTGTTGGCTCGTTCATTCCCCCGACTCGTATTCGTCTTACCGATGAACGGTTTCGGGAGACTAAAATGAATTTCGTTTCAATCTTTTTTTGTCTTCTTCCACTCACCAGTACATCTCCGCTCCAGCGTACGATACGGAACGCTCGGTACGCTCACTATCGCACACGCTGTACGTGCAAATGGACAGGAGGAGAATCGTTTTGGGGACACAGCCCCGTCGAGTGAGATGGGGGGGGAAAAAAGTGAAAACGTAAAATAAATGCACGAACTCGAAGCTGGATCTCCCGCTGGGCCGGGAAGGACTTCCGGGTGAGGAGTGGCACCAGGGGAGGGGCTGATTTAAGCGCAGAGAAAATTTTCGCATTAATTTTCAAATTAAATTAATTAAATTTAATCTCTTATCTTGTCAGTAATGCATTTTGTACGAGTTGCGAGATCCTGGTTTCACCCGAGGCAAGCGGATTGTTGGGAGTGGACGGAAGCCTGTTCGTTCCTGTTACATTTTTCTTCCCACTCTCGTGGCCTCGTTCTCATTCGTCCCCGGCTTGCCTCCTGTCGTCCTCAAATTGACCACTAAAGTTTTCGGCCGATGTAATGGGTGTGTGTGTGTGTGCACTGCCTGATGGTTCTAGCTGCCAGTGGCGGTAGAGCGCGCTTTGCAGGGAGGAAAGTTTGCGAAATCGAGTTAGGATCACATTCCCTCGCCTGCTAAGTGTTCCTCCAGTAGGTGGGTGCCCTATTGCCCGTGAATTTACTGGGAAATAAACAACGCAAGCGGACCGAAAAGTTCTGTCGATGTTATAACCAGCCCGGAGAAGAAGAAACCATCCTTCACTGCAGAAGCTACACCTTGGGCTGTCAAACTCATGTTGATCCAGAGGCAGAAATGTTTATGAAGCGAAAAACACACGCGCTTACACCCTTTTGCTGCAACTCTTATAGCCGCCCCCTCATGCAGACACGAAGGAGTTTTTCTTCGAAACAACAGTAAAGTGCACGTAAGAAGTGACAGCTTAATCTCGTTGCCCATCGCTGTCTGGGCACGGTGGACATCTTCGACTAGGGACGGATATTTCGGTGCTCTTAAGTCCATTAAGTTCGGTGCTCCTGCTGCACTTAGGAGCGAGTGCAGCTTTCGAAGCACGGACCGCCCCCGACAGTGTTGACCAGTACCACCACAACCGACTGACACGGTGGAATAATCTTAAATTAATTTTTGTCCGTACACAACCAACCAACTTCTGTTGAACTTTGTCGCAGTCTCGAGCATTTGCCATGTGTCTCTCAAGGGTAGAAATTGGACGTAATGAAGCACGGTTTGAGATGTGTGTGTGTGGTTTGTGGAAGGAAGTGTTAGGTTGTAAATTTGATGCGATATAAAATTATAGCACAAAGCTGAGACACGCACACAAACACACATACACGCCAACACTTCCAAAGTTGGGTTGGGTCGTGCTGCTGCTGCTGCTTGTCGTAGATAACACCACTTGCTACCACCGACAATAACAACACCGGGGGTAAAGTGGATGTAAACTCGGGCACGGTACGAGTGTTACTATCACCTTCAGCTTCAACTTTTAATTCCAAAGAAAAGTCCATTAATTTTGCCCACTACTCTCCGCATGGCACACGGGCACGTTCGATGCGGGCTCCAGTTCAAGTTTACTTCAAGCGTTAGGGGGATGGAAAATGTTTAAGGCGAGTTGTCGAGTGGATGCACTTCTGGTGCAAGCTGAAGCAGCTGTTGTCGGTAGCTCATCTCTTGCCTCCTTGCTGTCGTTTTTAGTTGTCTTTATATCTGAACAAAAAAGTCTTAGAGCACTGCTTGAGCTAGGATTTAAAGGTATTCCAGAAATAAATCGAATAGCAATTGAATAACCTGCTCTTCAGCTTTCTTCATGATAAGGACTTATTTTGCCAAATAATAACTTCTAGCAGAACTTCGCGGGATTCTTGTGCGTATATTGATTCCACCGGAACTGCTTCTGCGAACTTACCGCAGACGAATCGCTGCGCCAATCAACGTCCCGCACTGACGAGTGCTCAGCTCAACGAGAACGACTTCGTTGCACCTCGGGGCAAAACGTAAGGGTTTGTGTCAGCGATTTATATCACCCCAGACACCGAGGGACCGGGAACCGCTGCCGGGGCGAAAACTTTGCCGGCGATAATTATTTGATTTATCTCCGCCATGTTCCGTTACGCATCGGAACTCGATTTCCTCGGAAAATGGATCTCGAAAACTTTCACGTTCACGTTGCGCTCATTAGGGTTAGCGCCAAACCTCCGACTCCGCAACCGGACCACTGGGACAAACAAAGGCACTTTCAAGGCCAATTTCTAGCTTCTTTCACCAGTTTATAGTTCCAGTTGGAAGATGCGGGAAAGCGGGAGGTCTGCGTCTGCAGTATCCTTAGTTAAAATAAAGCCTAACTCTCGGTTACGAGCGACCATTACGCATAAAGCACGTCTATTACCACATCGTGGCGCTGTAACATCTATTGCCGCGTGCCGGTTGCGTGCTGGGAACGTTCATAACGCCCCACGCTTCGTGCGTGCCCCGGTCCCGTTGGCGCTCGCTTTTTCCTCCGGAGGTTCATAAACTTGTCAACGTGTGGCGACCGCTGTCTTGGTCCATTTTCTCCACCATTGATAACCCATCTTTCGGTTCGGTGCGTGTGTATGAGGGCGTCTGTTTTTTCTCTACATCCCTGCCTCCATTTTACGGCCCTACTTAATGCTCCCATTTGGCCTATTTGCACCGCGGAAACAGCATCAACAATGTCAAACCGACATGGACCGACCGACGGGGAGGTAATGAGGCAAGTTTTATTAAGCTACAATAATGTCTCCACATTGATGGCACCCAAATCTCGCAGCCGTACGGCCGAAGGACACCAGTACGCAGTTTATGTTTTGCAAATGTGCATTGCCTCGGGGATCGTTCCGATTCGTTTACTGCAGCAACTAAGAACACGGTTGAGGGACACGCAGCCGTAACATATTAATGCTGTAATGACGGTATGGCACACAGCAATCGCGAGGCTTACCAGCGCGCATGCATTCATCTTTGTCTGCGAGAAGATTATATGCGAACGAAATTTCCATTTGAAAGGACGTGGTTTTATCGTGGTAGCAAAATATGATTCCGTGGACTCAAACTTCAGCAGTTCTGCATTTGCATGAGCATTTAAAGTCACCCCAAACTTCATGCCTAATTTATGTATGGTTTCATATAATTTGTTATAGGAATGTGGAAGATAAGCTTTTAATGGATTGAACAACCTTCCTTCTATCTTCATCCGAACGCTAGATTTTTTACAAATTATGTTGTCTAACTTTTTGATGGATAATACTATTTGAAATCAAGTGTAACTTCATAGTCTGTAGCTCTAGCGATTTGGTTGAGCTTGTCAAATATAATGAATATTTCTGATAAAACCGATCAAATATTTATCTAACTATCAACAACATCCTTCAAATGTATTCAGAACAGAAACATGTATTCAAATATGTATGTACAATATTCCCTCAAACAACCTCAACAACATCCAGACCACCAAAACGACTCGCAGCTAATGTACCAATACCACTACTGTCCCTACCTTCTTTCTGTACACAGAAAAGCCCATAACATACGTTCGCGTAATGCGCAACCATAACATATGATAGCAGCGCCAGTAAGGAAATCGAAAACGACGCGAAACAGCGACGTCTCTTCCCCTTACGAGGCTCGTGGTCGCAAATGTGCGGTTCTCGTCCCACCCGCAAATCCCTTGGAAAAATACAAACATTTATGATCGTAAAATTAGCTTACTTAACAGATAATATTCTCTTACTGCGGATTTGCTCACATACTTACGGTCGAGCTCGGACCGGAGATCCCCATCGTAACCTTATACTGGGGTGTGCCGCGGGTAAGCCCCGTGTGCAAACCGCGAAGAGATTCCATCGCCCGGTGCGTGCACGCCCGGGCTCGGCCAGCCAACGCAGTAGCGCCTTCTTCGCGAAAGTGTTCAACGTTGATAGTGTTTGGTGCATAAAATTTTCATACCTTGCGCGGCGTGCTCGGGCACATTGCTCCATTGCCGATTTTTTTTTTTGCCTTCTCTTTGGTGGTTCCATTGCTCCACTGCTCTAATAAAGCTCCTGCCGGGATTTGATAACGCCGCCCGCGCTTCGTGCCTCCTGCGGCCAGCCCAGCCTTGCACGTACATCGGAGTCTGTGTCAATGATAGTGGAAACCCATTTTCCGACCATTCATTTCCATTCCGGGCGATGCGAGAAACGGCAGCACGGAACACGGAACAGGTGCTCGACATTGTCTTCGGCTGCGCAGGCAGCCATTTGTGCCGGGGTTGCTGTTCATATTTTGCACACCGCAAACGATAGGCATCGTAAATAAACAATAACATCAACGGTGAAAACGGCATCCACTTGTGAGCTGGCAGGACGGTACGGGATACAATGCCTGCCGGGTACGCTCAGCTAAGCGATGCCTGCGGAGCTATAGGAACTATAGAACTACAGCAACATGCGAGAAACACATGTGAGCACTGTGTAAGCGGGCTACAGTGATACGTGCATGTTTGGTACGGTTTCCGGCGAAGAGAGAATAACACCTCATAACTTACGAGCATAAAACAAGTGCTCCAATAGTTGAAGAACTTCACCGGGAGCAGTTTAAAACAAAAAAAACACCTACAATGTAGTAACTCTTGCTGGGCTATTGTTAATTCTACCGGCTACCAACACCGTGGCAAGTACTGTACCGTGTCTCGGTGCACGCTCTGATCCAGCGACAAAGAATGGTCCCTTGATGTCGAGATGATAATATAGTGGCACTACGTGTGTTCGTGAGGCTGTTGATGCTAAGCTTCATTTTTATTATTATCCTTTCCGATACCCATTCCGACACACTCGCAAGCCGGGTCTTTGCGGGAGGAACGATAACAAACCGTGCTAGTGGTTCCGAAAATTCTCCCCCTAGTGTACGACGTGAGAACCCGGGACCGCTGCACGGGAATATCTCCCGGAGACTAGTTTATGTCGGTGCGATAATGCTACACCTTCAGCGGCAACAGCAGCAGCAGCAGTAGAATGACCGCAGCAACAGAGAAACCGTGTACCGCCTTTCTTGGTGCGATGTTTTCGCCCGTACCGATCGGAAAC
Source organism: Anopheles dirus (assembly GCA_000349145.1). NCBI lineage: Eukaryota > Metazoa > Arthropoda > Insecta > Diptera > Culicidae > Anopheles > Anopheles dirus. Next base: position 8,935,340 of record KB672979.1, read on the forward strand.
GCATCCTGCCGGAGAAGGCTAGCCGGCCGGATAGATGGCCGAGTTTTGGGGCAGTTTAGCAATGTCGCGTTTCCAGCCCGGGACGCTCGGGAGCATGGAACGATACAATTTTATCACCTTCGTGTTTGACCGGGTATGGGACAGTGATATGTTCATTACTGAGCAACAAACACCGTCCCGGTGTCACTTTCACGCTGATATGGTGCAGCCGTTGTACACGCTCGTTAATTTGATTATATAATCGATAAGCCATGATCGCGCGTGAAAGGAACAGGTTGAGCCGGTTGTTGGATCGATAGATGTGATTTGTTTTGGGTTTTGGGTGACAAAATATCTATAACCCTCTACTGTGTCGGTGCTGGAAACGAGGGATTAATTTCGACACAATCGAGGTATGTAAACTCCTGGAGTTTCAATGTGTCTTTAAGTCCATTATAAACCAAATCATCCTTGTAATCAAATCGCAGTTCGGTCCACAGAAAATTAACAAACACTTGCTACTGTCGTCCTTCTCAGCACACATTTCCAGAAACCTAATACCTCGATATCAAGTCCACCAGTTTGTGTTATTGATTAATGTTTGATAGCACCTCATTACCTTGCTCAGCCGCCACCAGTCAAGATCAAATGTAAAGCACACCCGATGACCTACTTCCGCGTTATTTATGCCCACCGGCGCCGATTGGCGCCTTCGCATTCGCACAAATAATAATTATTCGCTTTAATTCACTTCACCCCGGCCGGCTGTTGCCGGAGCGCGCATCGTTTGCAGTAATCCGAGCGCATTAACTAATTTCGCTAATCGAATCAATAGCCTCGACCGGATGGTAATTAAAAGCAACACACAACACGTGCGCCCCGACCGGCGCCCCGAAGGAAACAACAGCCACGGCGTGTGGCAAGGCCATGGTGCCATGTGCGATCAGCATCCCGATTTTCTCGCCCCCCACACACACACACACCTTCGTTCGTTCGTTTCTATAATCTTATTAATTATGCGCTCAGTCCACCGGAGGGGGATTTGAAGGTCCCTTGAAGGCTGATGCAGTAGCAGGTCCTGAGGTTGGCACCGCAGTCACCCGCTATCGGCTGGTACGACTGCTTTAAGAACGAGCTTTCCCGGGCGCTGCAGGAGGAATCAGCAATTCTAATTACCTTTTCGCAAGCGGGATGACCGCAGTGTTGGGTGTTTCGAAATTGAGCGTACGATCCGTTCAATAAATTCCGACCGCTATCGTCTTCGGATGCAAATGTAAACAAAGGGATCGGTTCCGGTGTTTCTAAATAGAAAGGATCTTTTTTGCAATGCATTGTTCCTTACATAGACCCGGTTTGTATGTTTTATAATTTAAAAATGTGTATTTTTATTGTTATAAAACATATTAAACAAATTCAAATAAAAGTTCAGTACAAAGTTTGACTCAAAGTGCAGCAGTTCCAAGTAAAACGGATCGTACGTTCGGCTCGGTATTTTTCAAATAGCTTTCGAACCTGCTCGCCAGCTCTCACGGTCTCCGTAGACCGTTTGTGCCGCGCCGAAAACGTTGAAGGCAAAGCTCCAAAAGGACACCGGATAAGCGAGTTTAAATGTCTTATCCTGTTAGCCGATTTGTTCGCCGAAAGGCCGAGCATCATTGCGGTCAATGCTACCTCGCTTACCTCGTCGTACGACGTGCTGGGTGGCGTGCCGTGCTCCTTCGGGGAAACGAAACTCCATTGCCGTGGGGCAATTTAGGATTAATTTAATTAAAACGGGCTGGGACCGTTTTCGGCCGCACAAAAAGCACACCGATGGGAGGATGCATACATGGGTTCAACGAGTACGAAGCTTGTCACATTCGATTGGAAGTGTTTACTGAATTGAACAGCCTTTAAAATCGGAACATCGAATCAACCAAACAAAAACAAGATCTTGTTGTCTGGACTATTCGTCTGCAAGTTCTCCAGTTAACACCAGCGCAGCGAGATTTCCACTCGGTAGTAATTGTTGTCCGTAATCGAAGAAAAACTCTTCCCATCCGTACCACAGAAACAGCTGGCTGGTTTGCTCGTACATTAACGTCGTTTTTGCTCGCAACATTTCACATTGCTAATTGATTGTGAAAGTTGTTTATAAACCGCCGGTGCGAGTTCTTCATTCTGCTCGTTTTCATTTCACAGATTAAATGGAAAAGTTCGTGTCCGTTGGTGCCTGTTTCCCGCACCCTACCACTGCAAGGCGACTGTACAACATGCCTCCCTTCTCGGTGTCTCGCAGCCTCGGAATCGCTCTCCGTTTTAAGTACGGCCGATAAAAAAGCTACCACATTTCGCAAGTCAAACAAAAACACCACCAACGAAAGCATCCAAATCACCACTGGCTGGACGGTTCTGGCTGGAACAAAACAGTTCAGTTGGTCTTTGGTCTCGGGTGCGAACACACCGTCGGTCGCTCCGTGCGACTCCGTCCGAAAAACACCTTGGCGAAACTACCAGCCGGTGTCGGGGGGTGGGGGTACGTCTTCCGATTCAACCCATTTGCTCGCACCAGTGTGCGTACCCAGGAAGCGTGTGCAAATAAAACACACCGCACAAAAGGAACACAGGAATGTTGATTTTGCTCCGGTGGATGTTCCGTGCCTTGGCCCGACCAAGACACAACGATTGACTCTCTGACACACTCGTGCCTGGTGTAGTCCTCCGGCAAGGCAACGCAAAAATCAACCGCCAGAAGACGTGCAACCTTTTAGACCACGAGCAAGCAACTTGACGAGATCTGACGTGAGCGCACTATAAAAAACACATACACCCAGACAAGAATGAACAAGCAATACACGCAGTTTCCTAACATTGGTTGCTGTGTTTTTTCTGTCGTTTTTCCCTATGTCACAAGCGTGTTCTCTTCTACTACCTCTAACTACTTTCCCACGATGGAAACAATCCAGATCGAAAAGCACAAACGCACACACACACACACATACACACACACATACTCACACCTCTTCTGGAGACGATTTCGTACGATGCCAAATAGGAATTTTACTGAGGTGCAGAAATGGCCACGTCGAAGCATGTGCTCGAGCCGGGTGCTTCTGGTGGAATGTTTTCTTCCCTTCTCCCGTCCTCTAACCACTCGACGGAAACACTCATGAGTCGCCTAAGGACGGACGGATATTGCACGGGCAGTGGCGTCACACGTTCCCAACAGTCGCAATCACTTCTTCGGTCGCATCATTGCACTCGATGGTTCGACAATGAACTGCGAAAAGGCGTGCATCAGTCTACCGTGCACAAACCGGTGCTGTACAACAAGCGAAAATGGAGCCCACGTGTTAGTGGGGGTAAAAAAATGGCCAACTCCAATTATTGTGTCGTCCTTCCGTCAAATGTCATAGATTTCGCAGTGAACGAATAAAGAACCAGAAAAACAGCATCACAAAGGAAAAACGAACATTAAAATTTAAATCCAACATGTCAGTTCAGATTGGCAAAATTTAAAAGAATAATCAATACCATCCAGATTTTTTCAATACAGGCGAACGTAGTAGCTTTTCGAACGCATATTTGCATATCTTATTTATAGCATACGGGAAATATTGGCAAAAGATTAAATATTTTAAATTTAAAATAAAACTATTAACAACTAACTTGAGTTTTGCATTCAAACCCCTCGTCAAGGATTCCAAAAAACATTAGATATTGTACCTCAAAATTTTAGTATTAAATTGCGTATTTTAAATTGAGCATATTTTCCCTTTCACTCTAGGATTCGCCCATCTCCTCCCATTCCAAAGACTCCCACAATTTCGGGGTAACCTTTTCTTCCAGCAAAAAGATTCATCGCGTTCGCGTCTTAATGGTGTCATGAACTTTGATTTGTCCCATCGCGGAACACCACTAAGGCTAGGGGTTTTAGAACCTAATTCTACTAACAATCCCGGCCCGGCACCATGATAGGTAACCCCATTAATGTGGGTCTACGTGAACCTTCCGTCCGTCAGGAATCCGATTCTTCTTTTTTTTTGTGTTGCTTTCACCCCATCTACCGAACGTTGCTCGATCTGCTGTAATTCATTTGAATCCGGTCCAAAAAACGAAACAAAGAACGAAACGCCAACGACACGTACCTGCTGCCGAGTCGAGGGCAATTTTTATGTTCCGTTTGATGTCATTATTCAAACGGTGCCCTTTTCCAGCGAATGGAAAATAAACGTCCCCGATCGGGATCCCGCGTGCGCTCCATCCCATTGTGCGTGCGCTTGAGGTAAGGGAAGATAAGGACTTCCGATACCGATCCGCCCGCTCCGGCAAACCAGCCAGCGGGCTCCGGGGGTCAGATAAACAAGCTACTCCTTACGGGTGGCTCCCCTCGACCTGAATCCTTCCCGACGGGAGTAATGTTGAAATAGGTTCATTTAAATGAGGACTCACCGGTTCCGGTGGCGAAGGAAATGAGGCGAAGACGCGCGACAAAAATAACTCGCCAGCAGGATGATCTTCCCGGCGTGTCAGCGCCCGTCGGTAGGCTTTTGCTTATTTTATCAGTCTTCAGTTGATTACCTACTAATTTCCGTTCTTAGTGGCTGCTTTCTTCGGGAAGGCCCCGTTCCTGGCCGTTGACCATCTGCTGCTGCGAGGTAGAAGGGCAATTTTTTCACATTTACTGTCGGCGCCCCTTCCGGTCCATCGCAAACCTTTGACGTCGGCCAACAGCCAGTGACGAATTCTCATCGCCATCGTAGGCTAGCGTGGAAGATTTCCCTTCTCGGGCCGTGCTCCGTGAGGAGTGACCTGTTTGTCTGGCACATAGTAATGAGGATGTCCTTTCTCCGGGCGTTGATCTACCATTACGGAACCATTACCCGGGAGCGCGGCTGAGGCATCGTCCCGGTGCCTGGGAACCGTCCCAGCGCCTCCTCCCAGTTGCGTTTCGTTTACCGAAATCAAAAAACAAAAATCCGGGTCTCAAATAAACAAAAACCCAGATTGGTCACGCATAGCCGCCGGCGCCTGTGCCATACACCCAAACCCCCTCGAGCTGAGAAGGGACAGCCTCCTTTGTTTTCGCATGCTGGCAGGAAACCCGGCAAGGTGTGGGACACGTTCGGTGGGAAGGGAGTTCCACCCACCCACTCACCGGTAGGTGGAATATTAAAAAAAGGGTACACTTCCTTTTGTTTGGATTGCCTTCTTGATCCTTTCTCATTATTTATTTAAATGCGAAGGAAACGTACCGGGGCACCGTACGGGGTTCCTTCCCACGGTTCCTCCCGCCATTTTTCGCGTCGGGTTTGGCGTCCCGGGTTGTTGGACTCGGCACTCGTCGGCAACCGTGGCCACCTCGACAGACCGCTAAGCTAAACAAATCCCCACCGGAACAAAGCCCGACGAGCTGGAGGGTTCTTTTTTTCCTGTGTTGGTGTGTGTGTGTGTGTGTGTGTGTGTGTGTGTGTGTTGGTCCAGCGCCGATCTTATTGCCTATGCCTAACGGAACCCTCTGGTTTGTCCTTAAGCCACTCTCCATCGATTGACTCTCAGTCCCGCGTTCGATGTGCTTGCAATCGGGTGAAATTGTTTCTGAAGTGTGGGGATGTTTTAACCTACTGTAACCTCCCGTTTGTTGCTCCGACTCCGCGATGGAGGTGAGCGATAAAACGATTATAAAATCCCATCTCAGTGGTAGCGCCCGTTCGGCAACTCGGAACGGAACTGAAACAACAAAACATCAGCCCGGTGATTGTGTAATATCAGTTGTATCATATGTTCCCTGGAGGTAGCAAATAAAAACAACTTGGTCAATCTACACGCATCAACAGCAACAAAAACAGCAGGAGAGAGAGAAAAAAAAAACGTGTCACCAGCGCTGACACAGTGGAAAAACGGTCACGCGTTACGATTCCATAATCAGCGAGCATCATTACACAACCCGTTGCCATTATCTGCATCCCGTCCCGCCTGCATCAACAATAATTATACGCGTTTGCCACCCAGTGCAACCCACCCAGCCGCGCGCGATTGAAATGCAGTCGGAAAAAGGAGCGAAAAAAGCCCGAATGGCCGGCATAGCACAATAAAAACGCAACCCAAGTACCGATAAGTATCGGTGCGTATTGAAACGCCAATACAGATCGGGACGGATAAATAACAGCCACGATGCGCGATGTGACACAGGCGAGGCGGAATGCACGCGTAATGTCGCGCGAGTGTGACAATTGATACGGTAAAACTGTTGCAACAGAAAATTACATCGCAACACGGGAGCCGGTCGGTGCGACTGATTGCCTTTTTATTCAATTTACATCCCTCTGTGTGCAGGGTGAAATGCATTCCACGCATGTGTGTGTGAGTGTTTCGCATGAAGTGGCAGTTGAAGCGCTCTCACCCATTCCAGGTGGGGTCGGTTCAAATGGGGCGGAAAACCTCGCTCCACTGTTCCCTGCACACCGCCGAATGAATTGGTTTTGCATCGAAATAAAAATTACTATAAATTACGACGAACTTTAACAACGCTGGCCCACCTCCTCGCCGACGGAGATGAGCATCTCGCACGCACCGTTACAAAGCAAACCGTATGATTTTCGCCCAAGACGGCTCTCGGCTCGGGGAAAATGGTTGAATCCGGAAAACCCGTAGCAACCGCTCGGTTCCGCAAAACCTACAAAACGGTTTACGCTCGCACACACACACACACACAATCGCCGTGGCGCAAGTTTATGGCCTACTCCTTAGTCCCGGCGCCAACCACGATCCTACCGATGGGAGGCCAGGCCCATAAAGTTGAACAATAAATATGAATTATGCCCAACCTGGGTGGACGTGAAATTTAATTTGAATAAATGACTTTCACGGACACTGGGCATGTTTCGGGGGTCCGGATTTTTGCCGGTGCTTGCCTCTCCGGCACAACAATCTGCCCAAAAAAACACACAGAGCTGCACACCCCGGCAGTAGTGCGCAAAGCGGCGATAAACGAGTTCGGCCCGGTAGAGTGGATCACTTCCATCTTCCCGGTGCGAACCGGAGTGGCAAATTTCGTGATAATTTTTCACTTCACACGCGCGCCTCACTTCGCGGTCGCCGGCCACCACCCCCTCCCTGGGTGCTGGACAAAACTTTCTCCCAGAGGCGGGTGTTAGCCGGCAGACCGTACGCGACGGAACATGTCAATCACGGCACAGGGCAGGCCGTCGCGCCGACGTCCGTCTGCCGGGCCGAGAGTGCGACGCATCGCTTTATCGCAAGTAAATTATGCTTTTATTCCTTTATGGCCGCAAGGGACCGTAAAACATATTCTATTAAGTTTGCCCATAAAGCGTGCCCGCCAAAGCGATGCCAACCTGCTGCGAGCGTTACGTTAGGAGCAGGAGGCGATTACGTGGAAGCGTTTTATTTTTTGTGACCGTTGCGTTTTACTTTAAAACAACCAACAACGAAGGGAGCAAAAGCGCACACAGACCACATTAAATAGATAATTGTGCTAGGCGTGAGCATCTGACGCGCTTCCGCGGCAAAATGAACGGCGAAATGGTTTCAATTATGTTAAAACAATTCACAAAACCGGCACCAACACCACCACGGCAGCTTCCGCGTCAGCTGTCAACCGCACACACCGGTAAGCCGGTCCGCTCATCCCGGGATGATCCGGATGATCAAACGAAAGCCGGTCGGTCGGCTCCTTAGCTGGGCTCCCCGCAAACACACACACACAGAAAAGACCATCCATTATCGCACAAAGCTCAAAAAGCTCGAATCTCGGAAAAGGTGACGAAGACGGCGGGATTTTCTTACTCTTGTTCCGTGCCGGTAAACTTTGTCACCGTTCGCCTGCTGCGGACAGGTGTCGTTCGACACCCCTTTCTTGATTGGGAAGGGGGGGGGGGGGGTTGAAGGGTTCCCCGCCGGTAATCCATTGACAGCGGCTGTCACTTTTCGTCATAATTATCGTCGCAAATTGATCCCGACTTTGCGCCGGGGCCGGGTTTTGTAGTTTGAAAATGTATCAAATTTTCGTCCACCTTCTGCTCTCTACGCTCGTTAAGCTCGCTTCAAACGACATCAGAGGTGGGTAAGGCCGCTTCTGCGACGACCGAACGAAACCACTTTGAACTTTCGTCGTCTAATGTCCTTTGTTTTTAATAAATTTATATCGAAATCTTCCTGCCCGCCTCATCCGCTGTCGCCGCTCATTTCAATCCGTCTTCGGGTGAACCTTCCGGAGCATCAATCTTTCCGTCCTGGGTAGGTGATTGCTTCATCCATCGGACGCGCTCCGGGACGCGGCGTACACGTGCCTAAGGGTTGTGGAAAGGTCCTCCACAGCAAGCAGCCACCGGGCGGGAGGCGACTCCCTCGTAAAACATATGTACGAGGCAGGCTTTTAAGGGATTTGTCTTTACGAGAGAGCTCGCCGACTTCATCAGACTCACGGACCCGGTCGAGATTCGCAAAAGGTCACCCCAAAAACCCAGCCCCAGACAAGACCTTTTCCAAGAGCCAGTTTCGTCGGTTGCGTTTTTTTTTCATACGGGCTCTGAGTTTTCCCATCTCCCAGATTGAAGGTAGTTCCAATTGAAACCGACAGTTTGGGCTTTACCACACACACACACACACACACACACACACACACACACGTGCACGCTCACTCGTTTGTCGACAAAATCGGGAGTGATTTCAGAGGCAGGGCCCGACAGTAACCGGCATCCATCAGACCCGACGAAGGCGTCGGTAGGGAGAGAAAAAAAACGAAAACTTTACGACACTAATAACATGATGCCTTATGATCCCGTCCTCCTCGCTCGTAAGCCACTCAACGCGACAGGATAAACGGAACCAAAAAGCGAGAGAACGAGCAAAAACACTCATTTCCCGGAATACAGGTATTTAAGGTGACAGCGCGCCGCCCGGAGGCCCGGACGCGGTACCGTGCCTTCCGGATTGAAGGTGTAATGTGATTAAAGCTTTTCAAATAGAACATGCCCCGGCGGTCCGGTTGCCAGGCGCGGCGACACCGGCGTTTGACTAAATGTTGCGCGCCCGTGGCGTCCCGCGTCACCGCTCGAGTGAAAATGATTGGCATTTTCCAGCACACTTCCGCCACCGCGCTGCCGATGTCTTCTCGGGCTTCCGCACTGGCGGAGGCGAACAAATTTCCGGAACGTCGGAAAATCCGCCTCACGCTACGCGGAATTATGTTGTTTTCTCATCGGGCGCGCGCGCGCTGCACGGCGGTTCGTGTTTTTGGTGCGGAAAAAATCATAAAGCATTCTTCGCAGCACATTCTAATTCTTCCGCTGGAATACTTCTCATAAAATGCTGCCGTGCGTGGCGTGTGGCGGGAGGAGTGCTGAGGGCGACGGGTTCCGGCTAATATGGAAGCGTAAACCGATAGCGTGATCTTTACGCCGGGAGTAGCTTTAGCGCGCAAATCGTCCGTCTGCCGTCGATTTTGTTTTTTAGGCTTATTTCGTTCGTCCCGAACAGCGTGAACGCTCATTAGGGTAATGATTTTTCCGTTATGCAAGCTATCTGGGTCTTTAAGATTTTTTTGAAAAACATGTTTATTGGTATTATTAAATATAACGGTATACGGTTAGTAAAACGAAATTGCCGCTAAGTTTTAGACGCAAGTTACAAATTTTCAGTTTGAAAAATCGGTTTATGTCTCTGTGCTAATTGTGTGGAAATCTAGTAAAACGAACTAATATTGCTTCATATCCAAGAAATTTGCCTTCTTTTAAATACTATATCTGATAAATTTAATATGTTATAAAAAAAACATTTATAACTTGCAGTTTTTAGAATCAAATCGAAACTAAAATAAAAAATATCATTTCATTAAAACAACTATAAATCCAATAATTATTTGTCAATTCAATTAGACGGACAAACTTGAAACCATACAAATAATCACAAACACTTTTTTTTGTTCATATGATTCCAACAAGCGAAATCACTCATTTCAAAGTGATTTCCCTTTATTTCTGTCACAAATAACCACTTAACCGGTATCATTTTGCTAGGAAATGACTTGCTTGAGAAGCATCTAAACAGTCTTCTATTTTATTATGTCAGACCGGCAACACTAATGAACATTGATTGATCCTCTCCAGTTCATAATCATCCCTCACCCTGTTAAGCCTATTATGCAATCACGACACTGAGAAGAAATTAATAACGAAACACCAAACACACTATCTTCGAAAGCACTCGCTTGCTGCAACGTCAAATTCTACCCTGCCACGTGTCTCCCACCAACCAACTCACACGCCGGAGTGAGAATGTTCCATGTTTGGCCGGATTTACCGCTAACGCCCGCTATTTGCTCCGAACGGCACCCTTCGCACCCTTTCATCTCTCATTGTTTATGCATTCGTGCTAGTTCGCTTACAAGCGAATACTTTCTCCACCCAGCAGGTACACGCCACCCGAAGAACGGAACACTATCGTCTGCTGCCGTCTCCCGGAAACACTATCCCAGCCGGCTTGATCTCACGTGGAGGAGCATTCTGCAATCGCTAGAGAACTTGATCTTGAGCTTCTGGAGAAAGACCGACCCAGAATGAAGGGTGGGGGGGGGGGGTAGGTTCAAAGTCGCATCCACCCGTTCCCGCCTGGCCACCTGGGTGCACCTGAGTTCGAACTTTACCCTCAGCGGAACAAACCCGGCCCGACTGAAGTGCCTGCGATATTATCCTCCGTAGTGAAACTAAATCAGATCCGTTTGGCTTAGTGTTTTCTTCTCGGCGGAGGACGTGCGAACGGCGAAGAAAGAGCAACGAAAAGAAACCTGCCATTCTTGTCGCTGGTTGTTGTGTGCGGCGTCATTTAATATTCCACGGTTCCGCCCGGTGCATCCCGCCCCGGGCTGATGTGCTGATGCGATGATACTATTAGCCAGCAGCCGGGCTGGCGCATTCTTTGCCGTGAGCTTCTTAAGCTCACGCGGCAAACCCGCGCACATCCGGCGTGTCTTACATACGCGAAAAACGGGCTGCATTGTCTGCACGGAACTGAACAGTTGCACCGAGAACGTGGCGTTTTATGTATCCGTTCTATCAAAAGCGGTTGGGAGCGGTAGTTGCAGCGGGATCCTTGGCGAGGTGAGAATCTGAGACACCACCACCAGAACCCAATCCTGCACGTGTGTGTTGCGCCAGAGCGATACATTCGGGCGATGCGATTGTGCAGTTGTGTCTCTCCCGGGAATCACGTACCGAGTGCGGATGTTCGCAATGCGCGCCCAGGCAGAATAATTTTACAACCTGCACAGGCACGTTTCCTGCAAAAGGATGCACTCATTACGCAGGTCATAGCCACTCCACTGTCTGGGTTGTTATGCAGTAAACCCGTACCTAGATGCTAGTAGCAGCTACGATCCACGGCGACGCCGCAAAAGTTTTCTATTTACTCACTTTTTCAGAGAGATCACTTTTTCCAAACATGCTCCAAAGAGAAGATTCGCAATCCAACACAAGGGCAACCAACACGAAAATGCTAATAAAGCTGCCTTTGTTCTGTCACGACTCGTCGCGGCTCGTCTCGCGCGGATTGACGGCTGCACTAATGCCCGACGCCGTCTCCATGTAGTTCGCCGTAAATCCTTGCCCTTGTGGGCGCAAATTACTTCTTCAAGCCGCTTACGAGTGGCCGCACCAACAAAGAACAAACATCCACACGCCATCCGAATGTTTCATTAGATAAAAGCTGCCCAAGCGCAGAGCCCGGCACGCTCGCACGCTCATTCAGTGGAGTGGTTTTGCGCGATGCCAAAACTTTCCCATTTTCGTTCAATTCACTCCGATACCTGGTGCCCGTTTTCAAACCCGTTCCCGACTGTCCGGGCACCACGCACACGCACAACCACTCCACTAAAACCTAATCGCTCATGAAACGCATCATCTCCGGCCCGGCTGTCGTCACATCTTTCTCCTACAATTAACGGCTTTTGCAAGACGTCCTTGCCAAGACGCAACGCTAATCCTGCGCGCCGAACGGACGCAACCGGGACGGGATTTGTGGAGCAATTTCGGGAACCGGTAGCCCCGGCCCCAGATAGTGGCCGGTCATTATTTTCACGACCCGAAACTAATACCTCTCATTTGCGCAAAATAACTTCCCATAAACAAAAGGGGCGATGTAATCTCATAATGCCAATTAATGTCTTCTCTATTTATCTTCGGAAGAGCCGCGAAAGGAGTATGTGGACATAGACAACTTCGTGCTCGGCAGTCACGACTGCGCGGTGGCGTCCGTGATTTGTCGCTGGCCGGATCAGACGACAGACAGAAGAATGCCGACTCCGAGAGCAGCGACCAGCGCGTCAATCCCTCGCGGACATTTCAAGGAGACCGAAACATTTGTTCAGCTCTGCCTTCTATCCCCAACAAACTAATCTAGAAGATCGACTTGGGGGCACGAAAATCGAACCCACGCTCGGCCCGACGTTCGCTTCAGTTGAACGTTTTTTTTCTCTCTCACTTTACTGGTTGCTGTTTGGTTTGGTTTGGAAAAAGTTGGTCAACGTTTAATCCGACCTTCCCCACATTCACGCTTTCCTCCGGGAGGGGGCTAGACCATCAAGAGACGAAACTTTATCATGTTCTCGGTGCGCATTCATGAAGATATCTCTGCTGAGGTCAATCGACCATACCCGATAGGATCAGCCGCCCGTTTCACCCAGCACGCTTTGGGAGTGGGTTCGCTTTTCTGCTGCGGTTTGCACAACCTTCTCGCGCAGACGGCCCCGGGGAAGTTGAAGAAAACAAATCGCTGACAAGAGCACTTCAGCCGGCGACCGAAGGGCTCCCGAAGGGGTTTCGCCTGGACGCGAAATCTACTCCGGGACCTAAAACCCGAACATCAAATAACCACTTACCGGCTCTCGCTTGGGTCGCCGGGCTTTTTTTTCTCTCTCTTTCATTCTTCCTATTCCCTAGCCCTCTATGCAATATCTACAATCATCAAATAATTTCTTTATAGCAACGTTTTCAATAAAATCTTATCTTTATGCTGCCATCTTAATACAGTGGCCCCGGTGGCCGTCAGGTTAGTCGGTGGCCGTCTGGTCGCATCAAACCGGGACCGGGATCCATCCGACCGGAAAACCGTCCATCGAATCGAGCATTCGCCGGGTGCATTCTCGGGACCGGTGCGGTGCATTCGGACCACTATAACGGCCGAGATTGAAGGCCGGCTCCTTCTCCCTCGCAGACGAAACCGACCGTTATTGGAGCGATGAGGCAGCTGGGTACGATGTAAACGCGGTGGACAGCATCACAACACATAAAACACGCTTATCCTGGAACGTGTACGTGTAATCTCGCTCCGTGGAAAAGTAGGTGCAAAACAGAACAGAAAAAACACCCTCCCATCGTCATCTCCGGTACCGGATGGGACCAACCACACACACAGAGATACAAGCAGGGTCTATGGGTTCCTTTCCTATCTGCCACGTTGGACATGAAGGGTTGTACAAATTCGCTACAAATAAAGACAAGTCATAAAGAAGAACGGGCTGAACTTTTGCTGAGGTCGTGGTCGGTCGGGATACCGTTTTGTATCTGCTGTCACGGGCACGGTGCACAAAACGGATCCATTCACTGACCGTTCATCTAGCGTTACCATGACAGACACTGCTGCTGCTGCTGCTGCTGCTGCTGCTGCTGCTGCTGCTACCGCTGCTGATCGCTATTATCAATAGTGCCGCTGGCAATCAGGAAGCCGTCTCTCGTCTCGTCAGAAGAGAGAGAGACAGAGAGAGGGAGAGAAAGAAAGAGTTGAAAAAAATCAAACACTTGCATCAATCGGAGGAAAACAGATCCGTAGCGACGACAACTACAACGATAGCGCTTAAAAAGCTAAACCTTTTCAGTGTTTTCTAACAACCGTTTCATACACGTACGTCTCATCTCACCTAGGCACTCTCTCTCTCTCTCTCTCTCTCTCTCTCTCCGTGCCACCTTTTGCACGCCATCGACGAGGACTGGTAGCCTTTCTATCAATTTCAAACCCAGGCGATGCTGAATTGCAACAACGGTTTAGCTGATTTCGTTTCGCTCTTTTTTTACCTTCTCCGGTAGCCTTTAACCAACCGTTAGTGTGTTGTTTTCTTGTGTTCCTTTTTGTTTCCTATTGCGGGGGTGTGTTTTTTCTTCTTTTTGTTTTGCTTCGCCTCTTCTGACGCTGTTCTTGTTTCGCCGAGCTAAACGGCCCCCTCCAATCGTCCACTCAGGACGATATTGCCGTCGCTTTTTCAAAACTCTCCCATTAGCCACCCGCCGATCCAGCCAGGGGCCGCCGCCTAACCTTTACGAAAGGAAACACATCAGTTTCCCGGGGCAGGATGTCGAACGTGTCCAGTGGTTGATTGGCCGAACCTGACGTCGTTTTTTTATACGCTTTGTGGCAGACGGACTAAAGAGGTGTTGGTGCATTTAACACAATGGGAATATGGAGACTTGTCTATATGGAGTGTAACTTTATATTAACCAGTTTTTTTATTAACTCGTTAGCTTTATGTTTGTGTTTTTAGTAAATTTTGACTAAAAATCAATTAAATTATATACAAAATGAATTATCTAAACTATCAAATAAATTAAGCCACGCCCTTAGGAGGATTTTGAAACAATCCGTTCCAATCTGGCACGTCATATGTCCGATCGTTTTGCGAACTGCAGCCCACCGTCCGCTGTCCGGTTGTCTTCCCGGAAAGCGTTCCGGAAAGCGAAAAAAAACCTCATAGAAACGTGACATGTTGTCGTCTGGACCGTACGGCAAAGCGTTTCCGGTCGTCGGCAGCGGCTACAAGATTATCGCTGCAGCGAATCACGGCGACACCCACCCAGAGACCTTTGCACAGCCGGGGCCAACCGTGGACGGATTGACGGACACGATGCATACGGAAGGACCTGATATGACACAAACCAGCAAACCATGTTTGACGGGGGGAAAATGAAATGAAAATGATCCATTCCATCCGGCCTGGGTGACGCTTTAACCTGAGGGCGATGGAATGGAAACCAGGAATATTGAAACAATAAATAGCGTATAACGATTTCTCGGGAAAACATCCGTTGCGATAACACGCATGCCTGTCTGTTCGCATTCCAGCCAAGAAGCAAGTAGCGAGGCAGTGTATTTAATCTGCATTCCATCGCTCTCGCTAAAACATCAGCACACACGGGCGTGTGACGAAGGTTTCGATAAATTCCAATAGCAGTTGGATGAGAATAATTACACGCTAGGAATCTCCCGGACGTCCATCGCAACAGAACATTCCTGCGAGGACGTAATGGTGCTCAAAGGTTTGAGTTTTAGAATAATATGTTCAATAACTGCTCTTAAAGTTGCGTGAAACTCGAAACAAATTCATTTAGCAAAGGATTTATCATTCAAAAACTACTTCTTTTCGTTCTCAACTCGTTCCCAGGCTCTCGCAGCATACATTAATTCGAATGACATAAATCACCGCATAAATCAAACGCAAACAATGTGCCCACCGGTGCTTGAACGTTTTTCATTCCTTTCTTTCCCCTATAATCAATTACCGCAACGAGATACCGCACTGCACCGGGCCGGATGCACTGGCAACCACCACCGACCGTTATCAAGCGAGGGCCACCGGTTCCGGTTCCAAGAGCGAAGCCTGCCTCTCGACCCTTCGGAAGCTGGGCTTCGAATTCCAAAGAACAAAATTACCTTTTCCCATTGCCACCACCACCACCACCACCACCACCACGAGGAACCATTTAAAGTCACTCAACAGGAATGTAACTGGATTCATTATATCAATCCCGTGTGCGGTGTGTACCAAACCATAAGTCATGCTATTTTAGTCATGAAAGTAATTAAGACATACCACTGCCAGCACCGACCAGCCCCCCTCGCTTGCATTATTTAAAACAGCGCTTTCCGATCCATTTCCGGCTTCCACTGCAATCCGATCAAAGGGCGGAGCGTGGGAGAAACATAAAAGAACTGCGCCTCACACGCTCACACTCCCGTTGCTGTCCCGTTCAAAGAGGCGACACTTCAATGGCACTTTTCATCATCACCAGCAGCATCGTCATCATCGTGCACCATCGTCTGCACCATCAGCACCGGGAGCGAAGAAGACACCGCAAATCCCGCACGAAAAAAAAGGAAGATGCTTTATTTTACGCTGGCGCTCGCTTTTATGCTGCCACTGTACGCAGCTGCACTCTCGTTGCCTTTTTGAATCAATTGAAAAGTCGTCTTCCAGTCTGCCGGGATACGACGGCGCGGTGTGTTAGTGGGTGTGTGTTTGTATGTTGAATAATTCGTACAGAAAATGTTGCTAACCGTTCGCGTATGAAAACACTTCCCGCCATCACGATCACGTTAGGTTCGTCGAACGGAGGGACGAAACAGGGCGCAACGGTGGACGGAACCGGTTGACTTCCGTTTCTACTACTAATTGCTCGCAGTATCTCGCCCATAAGCCGTTCGGTACGTATGCAACCTTTCTCCCAACTCCCAGCATGCGCTCCCCGTACGCAGCCATGGCAACGCTTATGTTGCAATCCAATCACAGCCTGCCTGCTCCATCGTCGTCGTCCTGCTACAGCTACGGCCTACCAAGGCTGCTAACCGTCTGCTCATACCCAGCGATGCGAGTAAGCGACTGAAGCGAACGGGTTTTGTTTGTTGCGTAAGCTTTAATACTTCACCACCACCCAGTTGCTCGCTTCCAACCGTTCCCGCCGCACCGAGGAACAAAAAAATTCCCGGTACATTTTTCCATTCAAAATGTCGACTTCCTTCATTGCACCCCCGGTATCATGAATACGGCCAAAGGAATCCAGCAGCTGCCGCAGAAGGTACATCATCATAAATGGAACGAGCGAACCCCATGTGCCGGCTTAATTCACTCGGGCGACGTCAATTATGGAGATTATAATTGCTAGTAAGCCATCAAAGTCCCCGGGAGTGCCAATCCCTTTTTAATTGCTACCAATCACTACGCTACGCCATCCCATCATAATCATCGATCCCGCCCTCCCGCCAGCCAGCCCGGAAAAGGAGTGCCTGGGTTTTAGTGTCACCATCGCTGGGAAGAAGTGGCAGGAAAAGGTGATGCGCAGTAGAAAAAAAGGCGCAAAGAAAATGCATATAAAAAGCTGGAGCGAAAACCGCCATTCCAGAAAAAAACGCCATCCCAGGAATGTACGACGTTCGCGTTCGCTTTATCGGCTCGTGCGGCGTTCGGCTCTAACTCTTCCGTTTCTTTCTGTTGTTGTTATTATGAACCCTCCCACGAAAGAAGCTTTAATGCACGGGCGCGAGGGTGGGTGGCGGCAGCATTTGAGAGGCATCGATTCATCCGACCCGATTCATGACTTATCGGTTTGCGATGTGTAACGCGCGCGCACGGCGGGATTGGCAATAAAAAAAATCAATGAATAAATTTTCATAAATATTTTCCATTATCGGGCATAATAAAAGTTTGCCCGCGGTTTCGCCTCCCGCTGCACCGGATTGGTGGCTCCGAACGTGGTAGGAGTTTTTTTCTCACTCTTTTTCGCTCTCTTTTCGTGTGCTTTTTTCTCTTGTGAATGCCCTCCACCGAAGAAATGGTCCGGTTTGGTCATTATGCATTCACGCTGCCACTGGTGCCTTGCGACTTCCCGAACCGAAGCGAGAACATTAGTTTTCTTCCCATCCTTTCCCGGACAGGACGACAGAATCCAATCACAGGCTACCTAGCGAGCCGCCGGTAACGTCCGGTGTATCCCGCAGAAGCTACCGAGTCGAGGCGACCACACACAACGCTCCAGCGCGTGGGCTGAGAGTTTGTTTTTGCTCTCGGTAGACACATCCCCTCCGGTAGATTTATATCCGGGGCCATTTAGATCGGAAAATTGCTAACATGCCTCGGACGAACACGAACACGGGGAACACGATGGGCCCCGGTTCCCACCGAGCGCTGGATCGTGCCGGCGATCACCTTCAATCTAGGAATTGGCCTCCGGAGTGGCTCCCATTTGGCTCCGGTACCGTAGGCCAGCTTCGCCCAGCCGTGCCCGCCCGCGTTTGGTAAGAAAAACTTTGAGAATTTATGTAGATTTCGTTTGCAAAGAAACTTGTGCCTCCTTGTGTGTGAGTGTGTGTGTGTTCGTGCGATCGGGACACGAACGCATGGCGCACTTCGAAGGCGGCAAGGCCGCCGGGATCGTTGAATGGACGCAATTCCGAGACGGGATGAGAGGCTTTTTTATACATTTTATCGCAAAATTGTTATCTCCACGGGGTGCTTGTGCTCATGAATTTTGCCAAAGTGCCTTTTTAACGACTGCTTGAGGGTTGCGTCTCCTAGATGGCCGTGAGATATTATGTATCTGATTACTTAACCGGAAATATCCCGACCGGATACCAACGCTGGACGCAACGGCGAACCAACGCTAAAAGCATCCGTGGGAATGGAACTCGGTGGTCGGAAATTGGAAGGAATGAAATTTTAACTTAAAGCTCCGTTCAACTTCCGAGCTCTGCGTTAGGCTCTGCGTACGAGGCTGCGACGTGGTAATATCCTCCGCAAGCACACGGTTGGCTACCACCTCGGGTTGTTGATTGACCCAGGCGATATTAGTTCCTATTTGCATCGGTTTTAATAACTACCATCGTCCTGCCGGTCAGCCACCGAGCGTCAATGTATGTACATCCATTACGCTGCCGTCGTTTGCAACGCTCTTATAAGGATGTAACACTTCACCGGCAGGCACCACCAGGCAGGCAGTCAGGCAGCTTTTGGCGCCGTAAACTTCATCTGAAACGGCTCCCCAGAAGCAAGGGAGCGAGCGAATGCCACTGTGGCTCCAACCCCCGGTGCCAGTGTCCATTGATTCGCACATTTTCACGTCCCGAACGAGAAAACTCAATCTGCCGGGCGGGCAGGCACTTCATGCTGTCGGAATTTGCTGCCCACTGCTCGGTCCGCCCACGTCCTTGCCGATGTATCCAATTGCCTCGGATGGTTTCCGATATCGGCCTCGAATCTCGACACTGGAACGCTGCTTCTTTATGAGTGCGTTTTTCCCCCCACTCGCACTCTCTCTTCTTTCTCCGTCGCATTCGCACTCTATCAGAGCCCAACGAGGACGTCTTCATCGTAGCACAGCAGCCGAACCCGCACGGGCTCGCTTCCCAAGCGCGGGGCGTATGTAAGTGTGTACAAATATTTAACTTAGATCAGCATTTCCAATAGTTTATGCGGGCCATTTATTTCGACAGTAATGGTTCTAGTTTTTGAAATATTCTGCCTGCCACCGGCCGGTGCCCGTCGACGGGACGGTCAGGCCTTCCGTTTATCGGTTCCATCCAATCGATGGCGTAAAGTTGCTCCTTGACTTAAGCACTCGTCTGCATCCACCCCACCGAGCTGGGCCTCGTTAAGCGCACGCACTTCTCCCCCCGCACAGTCGAAGTCTCAGCGCAATGAGGCTGCGTGGGGTAATAAATAGGGTTCGCAGCGACGTCCACAGTCGACCACATTCTGCTGGAGCGAACGATGCGTCGCTCCGGTTGCTCCAGTTTTCTCAAACATATTGATTGCTGACTGTTGGGAGATAAATTGCGCAAGATATTCATTGGCAGTGCAAACATACCGATCGACGGCTCCTTCAAACGGCACGGCTGCGTGTGTGCGTGTGGACCGACGATTATACGAGTCATTTGAGCTGCCTTGCATCGATGCTCGCCACGGTCGGAGGACGACCGAACTCGTACGATGGTGAGCGTCGAAGCGCAGGCGAAAGCCAGAAAGTTGGTAATTCAGCGATTAAAATATATTGGCAGCTCCGGGTGAAGCTACGGGTGAAATATTGTGTTCGCTTTTCATGCATGGAAATCTGAGTCAGCCGGAGAAAATATATCAATAGGGCAATACGGTTTCGGCTCGCTAACGGCAGTGAAGATGCAACACAGCAGGCATTGTTGTATCTTAGCTATATCCATTATGTTTCTTTCGCCCTCTTGATTAATTTAATCGTCAAAAAGCAAGATTAGGGCGTTGGAGCTAAAGCGGATTACTTTGATTTTTATTGCTTATCTGTCATATGAATCGTCAGTGGATCAGTTATTCAATCTAGAAAAATGTATTCTATTGAAAATATTTCTTAAGCGTCATGAGTCACTCAAGTCATCAAGTCACTTGAACAATAAGTTAAAACTTCAAAGAGTTCATAAGAGTTCATTTAAAAACTCTAATATGCGATTCCAAACAATACACATGAATGTCATTAACACATAGAGTATGTGGCTAAACAACAAAACCGGTCATTTCAAATTAAGAACCCTTTATCTCCCCCGAAAGCAATACCCTTCTTCGCTAACCCACTCACACCCACTACAGCTATGTCCCTCGACGACAGATACATCACCGATTGCGATCCAATTTCCCAACACATTAGTACAAATCACTTCCGAGACGGCGTGATATGCTCCAATGAGCGTGACACAAAAAAGGAGCCAACAAGAGCGGAAAACGAATGCTCTTGAACCAATCGCCGGATACCAACGCCATAAACAATCGATCGACCGACGCAGCAGGGTTCCCGTGCCACGACAGTTTGAATTTTTCATCCAATTTTATTAAAGCACTTTCCTGTATAATTTAACGTCTGCAGACGTGGAAGACGACGACGACGACGCCACCATCACCACCGCCACCCGCCCGTGTCTGGCGGGTCTATTGGCAGTGGATCAAGACATTGCTCGTTCGCTCGGGACAACGGATGGCCATCGAAGGACGCACGCTCTTGCCATGTGCACCGAGCACAAACACATGCGCACGCTGCCTGCCCGTGTGGTACTGGTGTGCTATTTTTGCTGCCCGACAAAGTGGTGCACTTTCCTTCGCCACAAACACACCAAAGAACGCGCCGCAACGGCTTCGGGCTGCCTTTTCTTATAATTTACAAAGTGTGTTATTTATGTACGACCGGCCGTTAGGTGACGAAATTCGATACGAACGCACTGTGAAGCGGAGTTGCCGGACTGGGAAAGGATTGTTTTTGGCAATGGTTGAAGCGCTGGTGATGCATATTTTTGCTCCCGCCAGCATATATTTATCGTCATACGGTGGTAAAATTTGAATAGAACAGTTTCCAATGAACGTTAAGAATCTATTTGTGTGCTTTAAATCAACTAACTATTTGTTAACAATTAACTATTTGTGTGCTAACCATTAAATCAACCCAACGTCCAAAGCTCCAAATCACTGACAGGGACAGTGAGCGTCAATTGAGTGAGTAAAATCTGCCTTCTGCCACAAGTAACTTGCTCCTCGATGAAGCGGGTCCAGAAAACGCGGTTCGATCTTTGAACTTTCACCGGAAGCAACCAGCAAAGCCCGGTAAGCCTTACGGTGCTTCGGTCGAACTTGCCGAACCATTTGCCCTCGCGGTGGGAAACGGGAGCGATCGAACGAAATCGTACAATAACGACGTATCCCAACAGCGGACGGACTGGCACAACGGCGTCACGGGAAATGGAATAATGAAAAGGAAAAGCATTTGTTTTGTGTGTAATTAACAGCGCTTTTAATGCTTCATTTACTTTAATGACTGCTCGCCTTCGCCGTTTCCCTCCTGGAACGTCTCACTTGGTGAAGGTTTCGCGAATTTGGTGGAAGAGTTTTTAAGCGTACACCAAACGACTCCCTAACGATGGTGTCTGAGGGTAAGGTTTCTACTTCCCGGAAGAATGGTCCCGCCGAGTTTATAGCTGTCGAACACAGACTGGCTGGTGTTGTTAGTGCGATTGCATCACAAGAAAATGTCTTACCTACTTGCTCCTTTAAATTCGTTGGAAGATTTCTAGGTACATATTTTACTTGACCTTTTGTTGCAAATAGTCCTGCGAAACTTGTAAGTTCTTCCAATTCCTTATAAGAACGTAATAATGTTCAGCCTTCAGTGTGGTAACTTGGTAAAAGAAGATGTAACACCGTTCCAGAAATAATCTCTCTATCTGTATCCAACGCTCCACTACTACAATTACCCTCCTATCGTGTCCATCACACCTAGCGGAAGTGCAATCGTCCACAGATAATGTACCAGCGCCTGTACAGCTCGCACCGATCATCAATCAAACACAAATTGAAAGAAAATCGATACCGATCCGGTGCGAGAAAATGCAAAGCGCATCCCGCTGACCTCAATCAGTAACGCTCACCTCGGCGGCGCTCCGCTTGGCCAAGCGATTTGCTCTTTTCACCGTACATGACAGGCAGACAAATCGCTTATGATTGATACCCCCGGAACGGGCCCGGTTGCTCGCACCGTACCGGAAGCTTTATCGCTGCTGATTGATCTAAATCATTCACCCGAATCCCGCCGCGTCGCGATGACGTTGACAGCGGACGGGCCCAGGGAAGTGGCCGCTAGTCAAGGTGTTACGATCGGTGACAAAGATGCGAAGGATCCACGGATCTGTCTGTTGCGGCTCAACAAGGCTGCTGCAAATCCTCCGTGTCTAAGAATTCCGGTTCGGGCACCGCTTGATGGTTGCTTGTTTTGTGGTTAGGGACCGATTAGGGTCTGATTTCCGGACAGTTCCAGCTTGACCGCACCCAGCGCAGCCCCTAGGGTCTCATTTTCATCGTCTCGTTATTCTTGCTGTTGTTTTTCGGTGTATCACCAGAACGTCCAAAATTTGCTGCTAGAACTCCTCCAACCAAAAATGTAGACCATCCGCCGGTTGAGTGAGGGTTAAAAGCTCCTCACGTGCTTATCGCTTCTCCGACGCGCTTCTATCAAAGCAAGCCTTTGCGGAAAGATTCTACCCTTCAGATACAAGGACAGGGTAGAAAAAACGGAGACGAACCGTTCACGCGCAACGATCTCGCTAACGATCCCATCACCCAGCACAACCAGCAGCACCAGCCGGCGAAATGAATCCCGCGCCACGAATCGCCAAAACGGGCACGGCAAACCGCATCTCGGCGCGCACCCGTATCGTCATAAATATTTGTCAAAATTAAGCTGACTGTCAAATTGAATTGTTTCGTAAGCGACATCTCACGCTGAAATCCTGGATCGCGAATAAGGCAGGAGCAGCGACAGCAGCAGCACCGGATACGTCACACCGACATCCCGTGCCTTGCAATCATTACTTCCTTCGAAGCGTCGACCCAGAAATGGGCCCGAACATTAGCCGTGGCGTGGTTCGTTTCGAGCTTCTTTTTTTCTTCCCTGAACCAAACTTTTCCACAGAAAATGCTGACAAAAACGTACAGAATCCGAATAAAACCAGCGAACGAGGGAGAAAACAAGATAGAGAAACGAGCAAAAAAAAGCAGCCGAATATTTTTAGCCAGACTTGAAACGTCTCAGAGAGGCCCACCAGTGGGAAATTTAATTTAACAAATTAATGAATCAGAATTGGAACTCTTAAAAGTTCTATTGCGATGGAAACGTTTCTTTCTTCACTGTTTTTCAATAGCCATTTCGCGTTCCCTCCGTCTCCATCCTCTTGGCCCCGCGAAGACATTCCGCGAATGTTTTGAAAAGTACGTCATCTCCGTTCCGCGCAAATGAGGATTCCTCCGGCTCGATCCACTCGCAAACAAACGAACGGCAAACCGTGTGCCTTCACTTTGGCCGGCGCGGAAAACGGTAACGACCGGAATAAAAATGGATGGAGAGTTTTGATAATATTTTGAATGTTGATTAGTCACTTCCTGGTTCCAGGGAACCCGGCTAAGTGGTGCTCAGATTGATTGATATTTAAACGAGTTCGAAAAACAGTCGGCTCGACGAATGGCCCGGGTTTTCCCGTCGGACCAGTTGCTGTTAATAGATTTGAAGCAGGGTTTTTTTGCGAATAGATGGTCGATTGTGTAAATTGATATTTTTGTCGAACTTATACGCAGCAAGTCCATAATCTGATATCGTTTGATAATGAACTACATAGAACAGATCCATCAAACTAATCGGTAATCGGTCAAACTAATCAAAACAATATTGATTAAATTCAATGTTTAATCAATATTGTATTCGCAACGGCATGATGATTTGAACGGCATAACTCATTTGTATTGTCTTGAAATCTATCAAAACTCTTTCCACTACAATTAGTAACAAATTTTATTCAAAACTCTTCCCTGAAATTATGACATTTTTACACAGTATTCCCAGAAATATGAGATTTTCTCGAACTGTCAGTTGATCATAAAATGGCTCGACCTTTCCAAAAACTGGACCTTCTCTCAGTGATCGATGAGTCTTCAACAAAACACCAACAATCCATTTCATAGCAACCGGGCCATCAAGAACCGTGCTCTCGATCCGTCCCCGGGAACAGCGCACATTCCACCTTGTTCGCAACTTTCTGCTTCCTAAATGTTCAGCGTCGGATCGAGCGTAACGGCGGGCGGAAAGTTTTCCAACCAGCGTCGCTGTTAATGTTTCCCGAAACGCTGTACTGCAAATCCCGTACCGGAACTTTCGCGCGGGTCGCTGATTTGTTGCCAGCCGTCCAGCCCGTGATGCCCGTGATGCCTGGGATTTCCCAGCCCAGCCTAATTGGAGAAACTTTCCAATACGGACCGTAGTTAAATGTTGATGGAACCTCGCTTTATGGCAGCCTTTGCTGCATAGGAGCACGTTTGGCGAGCTGGTGAACCAAACGGTCCGAGGAAATTGACATGCGACCTGATGCAGAGTGGACCTTTTTTCTTTTATAGAAAATTTCATGGAAAACGTGCAAAACTTTCACTGCAAAATTGAAACCAGTTTTTCGCGAATTCATACAATGTATCATGCGAATCAACCCTTGTTCCATGTTAATTTCCCTTATCGTTACAACCATACGAGGACGACGAAAAAAGCATTTCACCCTGTCGACATCGCAAAGGTATCGCCTTGCTTCTCACCCGTTAATTTAACACTTTACGATCGAACGCTCATATCCTCTCGTATCCGGACCGCAAACCTTGTGTTCGTCCCTAAATCGACGCTTTGCTTTCATTTCATTTGTACCGTCCACTTTATTTTATATGTTCGATCCCGGCGGATGAAAAAAAAAACATCGAAATCGAACTCGAAATCGAACGATTTCGAGTCCGAAACCTTTGTCCGCATCTAGCGAATTGGAAAGGAAATTGAAAAACATTTTATACGAGTGTCCAAACGACACTGTTTTCCACACTCTCGGTTTTAGGAGCGATGAAATAAAGAAAGTTGGCATATGTTGGAGATGTGCACGACATCTCTTCATCACAGCATAAACAAGCCAAAACGGTTATCTTATCATTATCTTTTGGCATTTGCAAACTGAAAAAAACAGTGATTTTTATTAAAGAAAATGGTTCATCAAGCTATGTTTTCCTAGTGACATCCCAATGTCCAAAATTCAAGTTCCCTTAAAATAACGTCTTCAGAAAACATTCGCGCCGCAAAGCCCTCCCTCGGCACATTACATTTCACGGGCACGCTTCAGTGCGCAGTATTCACAGCGCCATTCAACTCCGTTTTGACGGCTTCCAAGGTTTCCAGGGGCCGCCCTGGGAAGACTCCAAAATCGCACTCGTAACTTTCACCGTGCCGCCCCCCGTATTCGGTCCCCCGTAATGAAACCAATGTGTGGAAAAGCTCTTTATGATCGCAATGTATGACACCGTCAAAAATTCAATCCTGACGCTGACACTCATCGCTGCCAGGGGGCATCCGTTCGTCGCCGCCTCACAGAGGGCCCCCGCCGGGGGCTCACATTTTAATCGAAACTTACGAGAGCCGGTCATTGAATGCGCTCGATGCGGGCGCTCGGGCCGTGTACCAAAAGACAGCTGTGCGAGCGAAGGGAATCAGCAAAAAAAAACACGGCCCACGGCGAAACCCTACAATCCGATCGGTTGTGCTTGGAAGCTATTTTTCGCCCGCTTCAAAGGAACAGGCCGGCGTGCGAGAGCGTTTGAGCGACGTAAAAATAAACCATCTATATGCTGACGACTCACCGTCAGATTTCGGGATTGCCGGGGTGTTTTCGGCTACGGTGATTGCAGTGTCTCTTTGCCGTGTTTTTTCGTTAGGCGTAGGTCGCCGGGGGCTTTTTTCTATCCCTTTCGCCGCACACCAGAGCCAATTCGCGTACCGTACAATATGTGACGGGATGACGCGAAATGAAATTGAATTTCATGCTTCACGATGCTTTGCCAATCGAAGGTCGGCACCGAGATTGCGGCTCGCGCGAACGGAGACACTTGGGCGGTGTTTTTCTTACGCACGCCGACAGCCCGATAAGGGTTGGTGCGTTTGATTGGATTGAATAAATCGCGGCAACTTATCGCGGTCGCGCCGTTCTTCAACTGTTTTATGCGATGCAAACTAGTTGGAGGGGAATTGCCGGAACGATCGGGACATGAGTCGTAAACACGATAACGAGTCCATTTACTGAGAAATTTATGCCATTATTTATATTATGGCCAAAAATAAAACCAAATTAAATATGTTTTTTTAATAATAATACCGTTTAACACAATTTTTAAAGAAGTATCATTATAACCCTTTGATTATTTACTTCATCACCTTATTGAAGACATATGTTAAGTATCCACAAACTCTCTATTATTATTGAGAAAAAGATTATTCATTACATCGAAAACAGTAACTCAATACAAGAAAATTTAAAAACGTCACCCTATAAATTTCTAACGGACCTAGCAACCCAAACCAGGAACAACATTGTCCGTTCCGACATAAACCACATTTTCCTTCAGAAGTCGTTTACAAAACTTTCAACTATGCACATCGCCCTTCTCTCGCAAAACGGTTTCACCCTTACCAGCAGTTTTGTCGTAAAAATGAACTGACGTAAAGATAATGATAACCGCTTACTCTGCCGGAATGGATGTTTTTCGTTTTGATGTGCCGAAGCGCCATCGAACCCGAAAGGGGTTCCCGTGTGCGGCCGATAGCAATAGGGAAGCCTCAACTCAGCGGCCCGTCCCAGCGCCGCGGCGTGAAGGCGTCACAGTATCGACAACGGAAAGGGACAACAAAGCGCCCGTTCGTTTGCAGCTACCCAGACACTCAATGTACCGGGCAATTGCAATTGGGGTGGTGTTGGGTTATGTGTGTGTTGAACGCTTTACGGAGAGCGCACCGTCGCTGTAAGGGTGACCCTCCGTCCTTTGCCCGAACGAAAGCGTTCGCTAGTAATAGGAAATGATTTCTACCGTTTTTCCTCGAACTACTCGCCCTTAGTCGTCGCTGCAGCCCCCAGACAGGACATTGATGTCGCCAGACGAGCCACCATCGGAAACTGTCACTTGCTGGGCACCCCTGCTCGTACCGGCTCCGGGTCCGGGCAGCTGGGAATGCTTTAAAGTACAACAAAAACGACCACTTTGCGCCGCTCACCGGCTTCGGGGGGCCCTTTTGTCCGGGCTTCAGTCAGCCGAGCCAGACGAGCACGGCAGTGGCATTCCCGGGCGGAAGGTCCAAAACTCGACGACGCGATACTGCAACAAGAAAGGGGGGGGGGGGGCGGAACCACATCCACGACACGACACCATTGATGAGCCATATAAAAGTTCTAACCCTTTTCCCCGTCTGTTGGCGGTACGAGCGAGCGAACGTTGTTGTACAGCCTCTCGGGAGCGGGATTAGGATTCGGAGACTTCGAGTGCGATCGGTCGTGTACGGGTTTCGTCCGTTTCGCATGCGAGGAAAAGCTTACTCAACCCCCCAATTTAACTGTGCCGGCTTCCCCGTCTCCGGCACCCGAAACGCCAACAGGGATAAGTTCAGCGCTGTGTAAGCGGAAGCGATTTCAACTCCTACCAGTGAACATAACAGTTTATCCGGTGTCTTTGTCAAGACAGCACTGGAGCCCGCCAGCACCCGAATCCAGCACGGGACACCGAGCGTGCAACAGCCCCGTGCCCGATGCCACAGCGATTTAACGATGGATATTGATTCCGGTTACGGTTCGCGACCATCCCTTTGACGGTCATTTAGGAAGGGCGTATGTGTGTGTGCGCGCGTCCGTGTATCTACACACGTGCAGAGCTTCAAGAACCCGAGTATGTCGCGTGTAGGGTTTTGTGTTTGATTTTGCGCCAATCTTTGCTTTGGGTTCGTTTGCCTTCATTTGCAAATTTGAAGATTCGATGATGATTCCACTGAAATTGTCAACAAACACGTTTACAAGTTGTTGCACGCCATTACGCACACGCACACCGAGCCGACCCAAGTACGGTATCGTGTTTTGGGGGCGCGGAAAGGCACTTTGTTTGCCGGCACACAGGAAGCAGCGAATCCTTTTCGGCACGCCCTGGCTCGAGGGCATGCGTTCGGTAAACGCTGGAAACGATTCTATGATCGGAGCAAACAAACTATCGATCCAAACGGAGGGATATCGCAGCAAGTTCGCACTTCAGTGAATCCTATCAAGTTACAAAAGGATTACACAATAGTTTCGGGAGTGATGTGCCTGGTCGATTTGAAATGTAGTCAGAGAGCTTCTGGGCTTACACATCACAGGATGTGGGTTTGACTCTCAACTATGCCGTCTCCCAGTATACAAAGTTGACTAAATTGCTACGCATATAAAAAAAAACATTGTCGGGAATGTTTTGTTGAAGAACAATGGCATTATCTGCTTAAGAAAACATCCTAATAATGACATGCCATAGAAATGGAATATACGAAAAATACAATATGTCATTTTAATAGGAAACACAAATACGTCCTTGAAGACGTTTCTTCGAACCATCCATCGTAATTTGTCGCGATCAAGAATTACGCGTCCGATAAGATCGTTCACTTACTGTCTTGCTTACTGTCCTGTTCCAACAGACACACTTGAAATATCACCAAGCGCGTACGGTACGAAAGAAAGCAACAACGAATCCCATTGTCTGGCAGAAAGCAAGGGCAACAAACAAACATTATTTACACAACTCACTAACACTTCATTAGTTTCTGCCTACGGTGGGTTCTTCTTTTACGTATTTTGCCAGACAAACGGAAAAAACCCACCAACTCAGCACAAAGACACCCCGAACGACACTCGAAGATTTACATCCACCCAGCGGACACCGGCACCTTTCACGCCGTGCTCCGTTTGCGGTGTGGGATCTTTATTTTTTCAATTTTCTGCAAATTTATTTCCACCCGTGCGGTGCAAAGACCACGGCGCTCGTCTCAGCCAGCAGGCCTTTTCCTTCGCAGCGATCGTCGTCCCACACTCACAAGGCGCGACTACGAACGAAACAGAAAAAACGCAACCACCGCCTGGGTTGGGGTGGAGAATAAATTTTACCTCGCGCACTCGCGCCTTTTGCGTTCGGTAAGGTCGCGTCGTGAGGACATCTGATGCTGGCGGCCCGGAATGGGCACACAAATTGAAATCCTTCGAGAACAATTTTTACTCACTCACCGCCGCACACGATCTCACCCCCTTTAGGTTGTCCAAAATTCCAGCACAACGATGCCCGATTCCGGCAGCCAGCCGTGCGAATACGCTCCACTTTTCACCCGAAGCATTCGCTCGCCGTCCAACGGAAGGGTCATATTTTTCGTCTAGGCAGCCCGTACCAGCAGTGTCTCCAATTTCTTGGGCACAACTATTTCCTTCCTTTCGCTAGCTGCACGTTCACGTGCCACCGGTTTGCATCGGAGAAATGCCCTCTACAACGCTACAGCACTTGTGAGCCGTGCCATTTGCGACCCGTGAAGGTGCAAATATTCGGCACGTGATCAGGCAGAGAGGATTTCAAATAGCATTCCGATTCGAATTTGATTGCAACCCAGTGAGCAAACCTTGTTACGAGGGCCGCTGCTGGTGCAGGTGGATCAGCCTGGTGACCCGGTACAACTGGCAGCGTATCGCCGGGTAAATGGTGCCCATTTTTAATGCCGGCCGTCTGGCGGTGCTCTGTTATACTTTCTAAATCGCTTGACAAACATATCCCTTTGGCGGCATCTGCTGTGTTACCTGCGGGAAAATAGAAAAAAAAGAAACATTAGTCATTAAACATATTAGACTAAAAATTAGACTATTATATTTAAGATATTCAGTTGTATCATGAATAGTTCAGTTGTATCATAATTCAGTTGTATCTTTCCACAACTACCAGGCGCCTCCATTACGATTAACATAATGGAGACGCCTAGTCTTTAACCTCACATTTTAAAAGAAAACTGTGTAAATCTGTTGAAGGAAATATGTGTAAAACAGTTATGTTTCAAAACATCTAAGCCATGAAATGATACTATTACGAAAACCAACATTCTTCCAACACAAAAGTTACTTCCAATGTCCACAATTGTAATCCTCCAACTCATCGCTTCATATTCACTAATGCACAATACCGCAAACGATGTGAAGCAGGAAAAATCCACTCGGAATAAATTGTAATTTCATCTCCACATTTATAGTGCACCGAAGGAAACTTTGATGGATTGACCTCCCGAAGGCACTCTTGAAAAAATGCGTAACTGGCCAATGGCTAAACTGTGCGATAGAAGTACCAAGACGACGCTGATAATTGATTAATGGCAAAGTGCATGGATATTGCAGTATTTCATGGTTTTCCACTTTTCTCGCACCGCTGCAGCGTGACACCACTGGTTCTCGCACGGCAGTTATATGCCCAATGCAATTTTTCCACCCAACTGAACTGCAGGACTTTTACGTGTTCCTTCCCAGCAATCCCCACTACATGTGCTACATATTCAACCGCCCGGGGAACTCATGAGCTGCACAATACAAAATCTGTCCAACCGTGCCACCGGCAACACTTACTTCAAGCTACCCCCTCAGGCAATGGCTTGAAATAACGATGGTGATCTACAACGGCTCCCACCCCGGAACGTGTGAAATAATGGAATCAAACCCGCCGGCGAACACCCTTACAGTTCAGCTTGCCAGCAGCCGTGTCTGCCGTGTGGATGTGCGTGATTTTTTATGTTCTTTCTATTTCATGATTACGCTAAAGCAGACAGCAGACATCCAGCATACATGCTTGATGACTTTTTTTCGCTTCCCTCACAAGATTCACACATCCGCCCCGGTGGGGGCGGGGGTGCACGGAGCTGGGCGGCAAAAGATTTTCCAACCGTTTCGCTTCGTTTGGTGTGAAATGTGGACTGACATAATCCCGAACAAATTGGAAGACGCTACAGATGCTTTTCTACGCGGGCACGGAGGGGGGGGGGGGGGGGCAGCATGCAGCACCTCCCCCCGACCAGTGCGCCACGCTTCCATGGCGCTGGTAAACCACGCCGTCGGGTCGCTTTTCAACAAGCCACACCAAAACCTCCTGACGGGCTCAAAATCCATCACACCCTTGCCACGGCAATCCTAACCGACATTCTGAAAGTTTGATAACTTCTTCCTACTTTTGATGCACAGCTGATGCGAGAATAGCTTATCGTCCGTGCTGTGCACGTCACGGGAAAGTTGTTCGCCGGGCGGCTATTGCTTCAAACGGGATTATTGCTTAAACCATGCAACATTTCATGTAAAAGCACATTTGCAGACGCGTGCAAAAATCGCGATCAAATAGGCTTGAAGGTTGAAGGCTTGGCAATCTGTGTCTTACCTTAAACTTTTCGGTTTAAGACATAAATTTAATATTTAATATTTACAGCTTTTAAATTTAATATTTACATGTGCATGTAATCAACCTACCCCCTATTTTAAAAAGATTTCTAATATCGTAGAAGTGTGATTTAAAAACTACTTTAGTCATACTTCATTAACCCAACTATCAGGCTCAGAGTAATGTCAACAGACACAAAGGAAATACCCCGAGATACTCCAAGAATCAGAGTGTTTGTTTAAATAATATAATAGTCTTGTCAAAACCTTGTCCAAATGGAAATGGAATCTGCAAATGGAAAAGTCAACACATACACCTGCGTCAAAGACTAGCCTGAGTAATAACAGTCATACTACTCTCAAATGGGCACACTTAAGCTTGTGACTTTGATAACATTCCTTACATTTCCTTACATGAAAAAGCATTTTTCACTCCCAGAACCCGAACCGCTTCATAAAACAAAACCCCTCAGCGCCAGAGGCAAACCTTTGCATCACCGCGCGTAGGGTGTCGACGTGTATTGTTCCACTATAAACCTAAGTATGATCTTCACTTCACTCCATTACAAAAGGGGCAGGAAATAGTTAGTCCACCAACCAACCAACCAACCAGCTTTACCACATGCTCCACTACAAACAAGAATGACACGGGCGAAAACGGCACAAAAATGCGAACTCCCGTCAAAACCCCGTTAGGCGCTAACGCGAGCGCTTAAAATACCACCAACAGCACTGCCACACACGCCACTTACAGACGCTACCACCTTGAGACATTTCATACCGGGTAAAGCTACGGTCCCGACCGACAGCAGGGGGACACAAAATGAAGGAAAGATATTTTGGGGTACACAAATATTTCGAAAATGACAAAAGCATGAATTTGTCATCACGACCGAAATAACGATCCGCCGGGGCGCACCAACTCCGGGGCGGTGCGGGTTCGCGGAACCACCGGCAAAGGGCACCGCCGGTTGCTTGGTGCCACCAGTTGACTTCTCCGGCGCTGCTTCTTATCTCACTCATCCATCCGAGGTTTCGATCCGTGCGCGACAGTTTGCCATCCTTCGGTCGTTCATTCGCAGCCAGCCTTGTGTGCGCGTGGTGCTCCCATTGTTGGTGACCTTTTCCTGCCCAAACCCGTAGCTGGCACTTTTCCCGTAGCCTCGAGCGTCCTGGTACCCGTGCATTCCATCGCGGATGGGCCCACCTGAGCGCCTGCGGTGCCTCACATGCGATCTCTACACTCGACTGCGAGCGGCATACCATCGAACGTCGCTCTCTATCTTGCCGGGGCTGCATGCTCGCATTCCCCACGCGCGTGTGTGTGTGTGCCACCGTGTACGTGGCGGAAAAATGACACACACCTTTGCTCATCCTCCCATCGATCCACAGCCACGCGGCGAAGCATCTGTTCGACAACAAACGCGCGCACCCGTTCCGATGTACGTTCACGGTAAACATTTTTCTGCGTGGAATATGAATACGCTGCTCAAGCGACATTTCTTCAGGAGCGTTATTTTTTTTTCTTCTTTTTCTTCGTTTCACCTATAGAAGAGATCCGTACAGCACGTACGCTAGGTTAAAATGCCTCCGTGGCACGGAAGCATTAAAGCTAAACAAGCACACTCGAGCATTATCCCTTTGAAGAAGGCGCCCCCAATCATTGGTGAAAGTTGGAAAGTTCTCAGTATTCGAACGAGCGTGACTACTTCGTGCAAGCAATCACGAATCATCCCCGCGAAAGGGGCTCAAGTTATGGTGACAAACTTTGCTGCTGGATCAGTAAGTTTGCTGGTAATAGATGCTTCGATAAGTGTTTACTAATGCATGAAATTCGGAGAAAAAATGTTCCCAAAAGTAACGATCATTACTGAGAAAAGAAACTTTAGCGTTAGTGATGGGCAATATGCGAATGAAATTGGATTCGTCCTTCTTGGATCCTACACGATCATTTCCTGTCTTTGTGTGAGCAGTAGCGATGACTGTCTTCAGTCGAATTCCTTTTTTCTTCTTAAGTCGTGTCAATCTATAGTACATTTTCTTCCAAAAATGACCATAAATTTCAACGTTTCTTTCTACAACTTCCTCAATCAACTTTATTATAAACCTGTCCGTTTGACACCTGTTCACCCGGTCCGGTCGGAGCATGAAGCGGTAGTTACCGTGTATGACACATTTAAAACATCATTTTTCACCTACTCATCGATCGCTTATTGGTGTCACTCACTCACCCGCTAGACACTTCCCGCACTCATGGCGGTGAAAAATGATCAGCGCGTCCTAAGTACCGCCCGTAGTGACACGTGACGCAGTGACGGAGGTCATCCCGGCGGAAAGTTAAATATTTAAACAGGATGAATCAGGGGAAAAACTAGAATATCAAGCTCATCCTTTGCCATTGCCGTGGCAGATTTGTGTTTGTGTGTGTTTTTCTTTCTATGCTGCATGTTTTACTGTCCCGTTTGAAGCGTTTGCCAGCAAATATGCCACTAATGTCCTTTATGGTCCTCACATCACGTTGTGGATAGCCTCTTTCTAAGCGTTTTTTTTTGTTGCCCTCCCCGTCCATGGCATTCCCTTTCCGGCGCAAACTGCTACATCATCATTTTCATATCGGTCCATTCTTAACTGGTCACGGTCAGGGATAAAATAAAATCACCATTTTTCAGTCCGATCCCGGACGACCGGACCCGAGCTCCCCGGGCACCTCGAGCGCTTTGGAGTGATTTTCGGTTCGTGCAATCGATTCATATTGAATCAATTTCGCACACTCGCCTCGGACACTCGGAACAAAAACAAAACCTCGGAAATTTTCAGCCCTATTTGCTGCCTCGACGTTAAGTGTTATTCTTTTTCGCTTTCCCTCTGGTGCTTCAAGGCGAAAATATTGCACCCTTCAGAGCGAATCCGGTCGGTGGCACAGCGCTACAAACCAAACCAACCCAATCCAACCCGGGATGGGAGGGGAAAAAACCGTCCGTAAGCTGGAGTCGGAGCGAAATTCAATTAATCACAGCCATGACTTTTATTAAACAAAAAAACAGCCATCCACATGATGCCGACACAAATGGTGTATAATTATGCGGGATGTTTGCCATGTGAAGTGAGTGAGTGGGCGATGTTGCAAGTGAACAAGGGAGTTTCGACAGAACAGAAAAAAACTCCCCCGAATGGCTTTACAGTGGCGCGCGCGCGCACACATGTTTGAAGAGGCGCACTGGTTTCGATGCCCAATTTATGACGAAATGAAGATGTGCGATGTGGAGATTTTTATTTATATTTTCATATTTGCACAAAAGTATCCAACGAAAGCCCGGCCGCGTGATTTATGTTCGGACAATATTAACCACCGAGGGAGGAACAATGCATCATCGGAAGATATTGGCGGCTTGAAATTGAACGATTTTATTATCCGAACGTCAAACAAAGGGAGTGTGTAATATGGAGACCGCGCGTACAATATGTATCGCAATATAGTCACCCCATATTGGATGCGATTGTAATTATACATCGCGCAAACGAAATCTATTTTTATTCGAGTACAATTATTACATTTACAAGGATTTTTAATCTCCAAGCAGAAAACGCTTCCCTTTTGTGCATCGTTGACGAACAGCCGCGTAAATTAAAATGCACAAAATGGCGCACATTGACATTGCACTGGAAAAACTCAAACCACTCGATGGCAGGAAAAGAAACGCCGAAAATATCATCCCGCCAATGACATATGACGTGGGAAAAACGGAAACATACACGCACAGGCGACAGCCGAGCGAAACATAATGGATTAGATCAAATTGAAAACGAGTGGTCATTAGGGTAGGCACGCTACGGATAAATCCAAAATGTCCTCCATCATCTCCCGGCTGGGAGCATGATGGAGCAGTTAGTTCCCTGCATGTTCCGGGGCTCCCGTTTTTTATTCGGCGTATGTGTTTTTTTTTTCTCTCCACGAGATCGTTCCCACGTTTCCCATATCGTGAATGTCCCCGAGAAAATTGTAGCGAAAATGGCGGTTTCCTCGGTTAGGCGCACCGTGGAGCGAGGGAGGCAGGTTAAATACAGAAAAAACGCCGGCCAAATCTCCCACGGCAAGAGCACTGATGCGTGCGGAGCCAGCGGTGCGAAAAACCGGAGGTCATTTCGCTGATGAAATGAAAGTGTGAAAAATCTCTAACGCCGGCCATCCCCGCGCGGGGCGGCACTAAAGTGCCGCCATCATGTGACCGACGAGAAGTGGGAAGGTTTTGTTTGAGTTTGTCGTGCCTTCTGCTTTTTTTTTTGGTGCGCAACTCTCACTCTCGCCGCTCCGTTTGAAGTGGCCAACTTAGGCCCGAAAACAGAGGCAGAAGCAGCTAAGGTCCACGGT
The DNA here is from genome assembly GCA_000349145.1 of Anopheles dirus. Taxonomy (NCBI): domain Eukaryota; kingdom Metazoa; phylum Arthropoda; class Insecta; order Diptera; family Culicidae; genus Anopheles; species Anopheles dirus. Next base: position 8,971,254 of record KB672979.1, read on the forward strand.
GACGCAGGACGATTCGCGCCGTACGACACGACTGCGCGACTGGCATTATGCAAACCTTTCAATGTTCCTTAGCTGACGAACGACGCGGTAGGGCAGGGCTTTGGAGAGCAAACAACACATGGCACATCACCGGAAGCTACCGAAGCGCACGGTCCTCGGACACCCTGCCCAGCTGGCGAGGATGAGACCGGCGGAAAAAAGCAAATGTGCTCCACACGCCCAGCGCTGATGGAAGTTGACATAATGACTTTCATTCCCTTTTTCGTCGCCCTCGGACCCGGGAACGCACAAAAAAAAAGACGCCAGTGACGAGAAAGCCGACTTTGAGGACTCGAATGAATACACCCTGACGGGTGATCCCGCCATTGACGGAGCACCTCCCTCTCGGGGTGCTGACGAAAACCAGATTATTCGTGCGCTTGTTGTTTGTAGCGTTTCGCAGCGTTCTTTTTTGCTGCCTTTCCCCTTTTATTATTTTCTGTGTGTTTTTTTTTTCACTCGTTGTAGTAGCCCGTCAAATAATTTGACCAGGTCATTCTCACAGCTAGTGCTCAAGTTTTTTAAAGATAGCTCTCCCCACACACAGGAGGCGTTGAACTTGTTTGGTTCCTTTTTTCTGTGCTGCCCACCACCGTTTGCAATTCACACAAACGAGCCTCAAAGCCGACTCGCTCCGTACAGCACCGTTTTAGCTTCGTCACCGTTCTACACTATCGCTCCAGTGGTCCCTCTCCGTGAGGCCAATCTCCAGGCCCTCCCGTGATTAAGCTCGTCAGCGTTCCGCACGCAACAATAGCGGCTGGCTGGGGCCAACGCTGACCGGCGCTACGGACGGTGAGTGACTTCGGTGCCTTCGGGGAGGTTTAGGAACAAAGTGGCCCCCAGGCGTCTGGAAATGAAGGGTAATTAAGAGCTCAACAACGGTTACGCTTGACGTCGAGTAGATTCGTCAAACAGTGGGCCCGAGATGGTTGTGGTTTTTTTTTCTTTTGAGGGAGAAGGAACGATGTAGCTACTATATTGGATGTCCGCGCACTAGATATGTTTACAGAGGACAATCTTTTTGAACGAACGATGAAACGAAGAAGAATACTGCTCCGTGTGCAACAAATTTACAGAGTTATTATTAGGCATGAGCAGCAAACGCAAACGTATGCAAGTTTTTGTGTTGTCACTTTGTTTCGCATTCGAATATTATGTTTTTTTAGCAAAACAGAAAAAAAACTAAATAGCCTTCACAGCTCTTATGAAGCGTATCACGCACTAGACCCGTTATCCCCAAGATACGTGAATAAAGATGTAATCAGACTAAATATATTCCAGCCGACAATAGTGCTGACAATATCATGTCCCTACTGTTCGGACATTCCCTACTGTTCGGTCTTCAAGTATCTAAAACACCGTGAATTAATTGGTTCTCTTTTCTTATTCTACTTATTCTTTTTCTTACCTTTCTCCTAATCTTATTCTATCTCTTATCTTCTACTTCTTATCTTATCTTATAATCTACTCGTCTTAATTATTTCATATTACTTTTTCTTATTCATTGACATAATCCAATAAGCATCAGACGAGCCTCAGCTCCTTAAAGTTGAAATTTTAACTCGACCAGGGTAATAAATCGATCGAACATAAATATAATCATAAAATATACGAATATACGAATATACGAATATATAGTTATACGAATAGTTATACGACTTATACGAATGCCTAAGCAATATTTTAGAATGTGTTGCTTAAAATTCGTTCCATAATAGAACTAGCTCAAAACACAAAAAAGAACATGCAAAGCGGTACTCCACCCGCAATCGCTGTGCGCCACGGTGAGCTGTAAACGGTCGGCGGTTGATAACGACACAATACACAAGCCGCACTTACTGCCAGAATGGGTAATCGTACCTAATCAATTATGCCCACAGGATTTCGGTGACGTTAAATCTGACAGCCTGAAAGCCGTTCGCCCGGTGTGAAACATGGTGGCACCCGAGGCAACAGTAACCACCCACCCACCTCAACCCAAGAGGGCGGAAGCGAACTCGACTGAAGGAGACCATCTCCCTGCCCATCCCGGGACATTTGAAAAGGGCCACGCTCACACACACAGACACAGATAGGCACGCCGCACGCCACAAAACGGAAGCAACTCATCAGCACGTCACGTCGGCGATGCTGCCCCGGGTCTGGTGGGATCATCGAAACGGTGACGCATATATTTATCCCACCTTCGTCATGCGCCCGTGTCCGTGGACGACACGTGGCCGCCGCTGACGCCAGAAGATGTCAGCGTGTGGGAACATGTTTATCCATCACGCCGTGTGTCCCAAAAGCGTCAAACTGAGTGTGCCAGCGTGGAGCGAGGAGCGAGGCAATGTAAAGCGGCGATCCCGGGACAGGTATAGTGCACACATTGTCCCTTCTGGGGGAGGGTTTCGCCCGAGGAGCGTGTGAACGCTAAGCCAGCTTTTAGCGACGGAATCACTGTACGGCGGCACTTTACTTCCCACACTTGGCTCAGCGTTGGACGTACGGACGGAAAAAAAAAACAAACTTCACATTCAGTGCGTTCGGTTTGGACAGATTGGTGTCGGATGACGGAGAGGACGCGCGCACGCGAAAACCCACACAGCCCGGGACGTACAAATGATCGCATATCCATTCCCATTCGAGCGTGTAAACATCATCGGTCGCCCGCAGGCGCTGGCCGGGCTGCCAAATGCAAATGCGGAAAAGGAGCGATGAATATTATCATTACCTTCGGCACCCGGGAAACCTTTTTCCAGCGCCAGTTTTCCCGCCCCACCGCGACAGCTGGCCGATGCCGACGATACGGCCGGGATTTCGCACTCCCCCGGCCTCTGACTGGCGTGCGGGCGAAAAGTTAGGGGGATTTGGGTCCGTTCACGTCGTCGGCATGGGCGCCCGGACCAATCACTCACAGCACGGTCATGTCGGTGTCCCGAAGCCAACGGATGGGTTTTCATTGGGCGACGGATTGCGAGCGCCAGATGTGCTCCGGAGCGGTGTCGTTCAGCGTTGCCTTTTTGCAGTGCATTAATATTACGCTTGTGTACATGATCGACGTACACGAATGGGTTGAGGAATAATTCGAAGTATCTATCATTCTTTTTAATCTGAAATATTTTACCCTTTTGTCCTTTCCATGAACAGTCGTGCCATGTATTGTTGGAACATTCATTGGTATTCACAGTTTCAGTCATAGCTGACAGTATTGAGAGCAGCAGATAATTTTGTTAATTTGAAAAATGATATGCATCACTATCACGATCAACTCTTTAACAAAACATATCTTTTGCACTTCAAACAAACGGCAACATTGCTAGTTGCTTTACCCTAACGGATTATCCCTCGAAAACGCCCTCTAAGTACCTGCTCAAACCAGTGCATCGTGTCTCAAACAAAGAGCCTTCGCCACCGTGCAAAACGCTCGCTATAAAACGCTTTTCGCACGCGTCCACTGTTTTTCCTCCCGAGGGCGCTCGCTTCGCGCTCTAATCATTAGCAAAATATAAGTCCCGCACCAAACCGCTGCGCTTCAAGCGCAGACGACGGCAGCCGTACAAGGAGCTAAAGTCTTCCACGATTTCGGAAGCGAAACCAACACACACAAAAAAAAGAACATTCCCATTCATGGCGTGGATCAACTGTATCGAGCAGATCGTAGGATCGCAGTGACACAAACCGCCAAAAGAGAAAACCCTAACCAGCATCACCACCGGGGGCGCAATAATAATCCATTGAGCGAAATCAGTCAGCTGTAATGATCCCCAGGAATGAATGTGAAGTTTCGCTATCTGCACAATGCATCGCTTTTCTTGGACCGGTGGGGGGGGGGCATTTTCCTTTTTCCTCCAAGCTGTATCGCTCCCACCTTACTTTCGCCATCGTTGGCTCCTTCTCCGACTCGGCAGAAAATCGGTTCCGGTGGTTCAAGGTTTCTTCGTTTTCTGTTCTTTTTTTTTCGTTGCTTTAATTTTTTATGCGCTTCCTCCTCCGGCGCTACTTGTCAGCATCCGTTTCGCAAATGGCCAGAATGATAGGGCAAAATATTTTTTAATCTCCATTCCACTCCACTCTCTGCACGCGCGGCCTCTCTCGGTTGGTTCGATCTGGGCCGAAATGGTGAAACAGGGCGAGGATGATAAGGGAATGGGCGCATATATTTCTAAGTAAGCGTATTGTTAAGAGTTTTCGGTTTCCCGAGAATGTCAGCAGCAACACAATTTCTTAATCTCTCACGCTCTTTTTGCTGATCCTTTGAATCCCTTTGCAGCACGCTGATGTTATCCGAGGAAACGTTTGTGCGCTTTCGTCCGTGCAAGTCTCTCTAGCACAAAGTCCGATGCACGATAAGCACGAAAACTGCGGTACGTTACGGTTGGGAAGATGAATGTGCCAGCAGCACTGGAAGAGTATTCTAATTTTCCATATAATTCCGATGCTAAATTTTACTCATTTTCAAACTCAAAACCTCAGACGCGTGAGTAAATTTTAACAATTCCACAAGCTTCATTACCGCACCCAGTGGCTTCATAAAAGACTCATGAAGTGAAAATTAAATCGCATCCAATTCATTTGAACCACCTCGCGAAATTGGTCCAATCGCGTAGCAAAACACAAAAGCCTCATAAAATTAAATTACGCACCGTTCGCCAAAGAACGTTCACAGGTTAATAAACCAGCTCTAGCAAACCCCTTCAAGCCGCTACAGGTTTGAATCCCTTCGAGAAGCTGCCGGTTCCGACAGGTGTGTATCAAATTTATTGCCCGTTGCGTACGGGAAGGAAATTTCGCACATAAAACGACCTCGATTTTAACAAATCACTGGGCGCACAGAAGATCACGTACAATTTAATGTACATGCAGCTGGCTGACTGCCTGCCTGCCTGCGTAGACAAATGGGTGCCTTCCTTGTGCACACACACACCCCCACACTCACTCATTCTAACACTTGCGAACGATTTATGTTGGCTTTAAAACACACGAAATAAAAAAAAAACACATCCGACATGACCATCAAAATTAGTAGCCCGATGGGGAATTCAAATGGTGCGCTATTAACTTCGTACTGCCGTAGCAATACGATAACCCAGGCTCTCTCTCTCTCTCTCTCTCTCACTCTCTGGAATCTCTCAACTCTCCACCGCCTAGAGTTCGTGGTCGCCCGGCATCATCGCCGTCTCGCGTATGGCAACGGTAACGGAATTCGAAAACCTCTAAATTTATCACTTCCTTCGAGGCGGGCGACAATTGAGCGTAATAAATCTAGCAATTCTGGCAAACGGGCACAGCATAAGCGCAAAAGGTCCCGCGAGAAAACGGTTCTTCCGCACACCCCGTTTTTCGCCGCCCACTGCCGGTGGTTTAGTGGATTGTCAATAAATCAACGCTATCGATTCTTTTCCCACCACCACTGCCACCAGGATCACGCAGCGCGGTTTTCCTTCGCGTACCCACCCGAACCACGACACGACAGACTTTCCACAGCAGATTAACCGGAGGAGCCAAGAGAAAAAGAGTGTGAAGAAAAAAACGAAACGCTCACTTCTGCCGATGTGGCGTAAGATGGTGGTGAGGAGAGAGAAAAAAGCAACCCTCACGAATCCTTTCCTCGTACTGCGAGAAGGCAGTGTGACACACACTCTCAACTCGTTCACTTCGGTACAGTAACTTCGGGCATGACGGTGGCAATCTTCAAATATGATTAAGCTCACTTATGTGCGACATTTAACGCTTCATTAATTTTACATAATTCCTTCCTTCGACGTGTTTGTCATCGGCAAGATCAAGTGTGCGGTTGGAGTTAGTGTTGAGAGTCGAGTCTCGAGAAAGAGATCCGCTTGGAGCGCGGCAAACTGGTAATAGGATCCGGGATATACGGATGGGATGTAGAAATTGCCAAATCATTCCACAACGAAACGAAAATCGCAAAGAATATTGAACATAATAAACTAGACAGGGTTTTAAATTATTATGTTTTCTCTTCATGATCTTTAAGCATTTTATTCCAACCTTTTGGGTTTGCAATTGGTGAAAAATGATAACCCTTTAACGCCGCTCTGTCCAATCTCCTCGGAGCAATCATCTGTATTCACATCGAATCGAGCCTGGCGTGTCTTCGGTTTTAAATGCTCCACGGGCGCTAGACGAATTCTAATTCCAGCTCGCCAGCACCGAAGGCTTCATTAGCCGCACCGCAAACTCCTGCTCCCAGCCATCCGGCACGTACTCGAAAACCCCGAGCAGCAAAAAAGAGAGAGCAATCACCGAAAACCCCAAACCGGGAGCCGTTTCTGATGGCGTCGGAGCACGTCGAACACGTCACGAACTCAAACACCGGCACAGAGTAAGCCACGAGGCACGAAATCACGAGCTGGAATTTGATTATCTTCTGCCGAAACCTACCTCTGCTGCTGCTACTGCTGCGCGAAAAGAGCATGCAGCGTGCAGTTCACTCGAGCTAAATCGGATTTATAGATAAATTTACAAACAGGCCGTGGCAGACAGCCGAAGATAACTTCATTGCCAGCCGCGGCGGTTTGGCGTCAAAGCGGCGCACCTTTACGGTGCTGCTGCTGAATGCACATTCCATTGTGTGGGGGTATTAATTTTTCACCCCGTTTACATTTCGTGCACAATGACTGGCCTGGCTGCTCTCAAAAATATGAGTAAATGCTTTTTTATACAGCGGCATGAAAATTAATTACCAAACAATGTAATGCGGCTTTCGGAAGCAGCAAACAAGCTTAATTGGTGTGGGATTATTTAATACGCATTGTGTTTAACACAGTAGGTTGAATGCTCGAAATTCAGTAAAATATACATTTATAAGTTTGATGAGTTTGTTAATTAAAACAAGAGTATATTCCTGCTTGTTACTACCAACGCAAGTAGATACATCACACCGAAACAAAACAGATTGAATTAATTATTTATCAATAAATTCACATCCACACGCCAGGTCGCACACTGTCCCGATAGGTATCGGCCAATTCTTCCTTTAGTCCAGCGTCGGCTTTCGACGCAAACGGTCCAGACAAACCGTCCGTGCCTGAAGGGCATGCGAGGACGAACGCTTCGCTGCACCACGCCGCTCGGTGGCGAAGGCGTAAATTTATGGACCGATTTGTGCAATAGCCCTACCTTGTAGCGCTCGCACCGGATCAGCGCACCGGTGCGCCGCCCGGTGTGTCCGCGTAAATCCACTAAATTATCTTCCACCAAAAGCGCGCGCGCACGCTTCGGGTCGCATCGCTCGAATTGTTCCGGGCTTGATTTATGTAAACCGTTGATCACTGTGAGCATTATTACTGTTGCTAATGTTGTGTTGACCGTGTTCCGTGTCCTTTCGGGTGGACGGTGCTAGGCAACTGCACGGATCGATCGAGCTGATCCTGATGGATCCCCCGGCCGGCCGAGACAAAGCGCCCGTAAATGATGACTGCGCCCTGAGGGGGCGTCAGCGCCGGATCCATTGCATTACACGGCACGGTAAAGTTCTGGGGCAGAAAAAGCGCCTGCCTGCTTTGTGTCGAGCGCTCCTACGCAAAATTGATGATTGGATGCGTTATCAAAGTGTTTTGATTAATATGAAAATTGTGAAATGAGTTATTGCCTCTGTGCTCCGAGCGTCCGTGTTACGAACCTTGCAGCGTTATGGTGAGCGAGCAGCATTCAACATATTTAGTTACGATAAGCAGAGAATTTTAATTGAATAAGGGTTAAACACATTCATCTGCATATGGATTGCTATATTTCGCTCATGTGAGGTGCATTATGCAACGAAATATTCACAGGGCTCAAAATCCAATTATTCTGCTAACAATGTTTGTTTTCGTGTTAGTGTTTCGTGTCTACTGAGAAGTTGCCTTCATTTTCAAGCGAAAATTATCCATTTTAGTAGAGTTTGTTGAGGAATACAGGCTTCTTTTGCTATCATTTTAGGCTTTGCCAAATGGTCGACAATGCTCTAGGTCTCACTTTTTGAAGTTGTCGTTCTAAAACAACACAGCAATATTTTTGGTTTCAATTTCAGATTTTGGTTTGAAATTTAAATGAAATTATTATCAGTCTTTATCAAATAGAGCGACATATACAATAAAGACAAGCATATAAATAGTTATACAAAGTATCAAAGAATGAAACAAAACGTAACAAAAAAAGTCAAAGCAAACTGCATTCCTTCCTGAACATAAATCCATTCTCTGCTTATTCTATCTTTACCATTTACTCATTCTTCAATACCATCCTACCGGTTCCGCAACACACACACTGTAACGAAGCACCTTCCATCGGTGCAGCGCAATGCTTCTGCACGTTAATGCCCGACCAGTCGACACAATAGATAATAAAATTAATTGACGTTCCATTAAAAATTCATTAAACTGTTTCAGTGCAGTCGATAGAGCTTTTAGCGTGCTCCTGCTGCTGCTGCTGCTGCTGCTTAGCGTGCATTTCGCGTCATGTCCTCCGTTTCGTTGCCATTCTTCGTACCACGTTCGTGCAGCTCTCACCCGATCCCGGAACCGACGGCCGAGAGACTTACGAGCGGGAAATGAGTTGTGATTTTTACCCTATAACCACCGACGGGCGCGAAGGTCCCTGCCGCGTTTTCGGACACCCGCGAACACCGGCCAGCTCGAGCGCCATCGAGCTGTGATTCCATTCGTGCTCCCTTTCTCGCTGCTGGCGCGGCTGCCGTTGTTCATTTTCTCACCTCGTTCTGTGGCCCGAGCGCAGTGAAAGTTTAATGGCGATAAAGTCTCAGCTCATTAAGGAGCGCCGAAGAAAGTAATCAGCTTATGTTGAAGCGCTAAGCCGCTGCTTCAGCTGCGGTTCGGTGGTGTTTTGTTTTTTCGCTTCTTGCTGACCTCATCTGTACCACGGAAGGCTTCGAACGATTATTGACATTGAAGCATACGTTATAGGAACGGAATGTGCGGCAGGGCGAGTTTTTATTATCTATTTTAAATTGATCATGAATATATCGATCGTTAACGAAACAATGCAAATAAAATGTTACTTCCACATGAAGTGATTTAATATAAATCAAGTTGCCTGTATTATCAATTAATTTTCGGTTTATTGTATCAGTACGCCACTTATACAATAAATACACCACACACGCAGCCGTGTTTATGCGAACCATTTCGATATTGAAGGCACAAAACACAAAGCCACCCCAAAAACCAGTTGTTCTGGTTTCAATATCCATAGCAAAACGCGCCTAATCGAATCAACGACCACCCCCAAAAACGACCCGGCGTGACCAGTTTCACTCCGGGATGGGTTCCGGTTCAAGTACCAATTATCTCCCTCCACCCATTTGCCAAATTGTTTTGGAAACAAATTTTCTATTGCACAGCGCGCACCAACAACAACCACAACCCCCAACGCCCGACTTCCAGCCCACTCTATCGCGAGAGAAATCTGGTGACAGTTTTCGTTTGCGTTCGCTTTAGCACAGCCGGAAAGCTCTTGTTTCATTGACACTGAGAGAGAACGCCATCGCGTGAAAGAAGCAAAAAAAAACCGGTTGCGAAGTACCGGCGGCCAATATTTACACAAAGCTCAGGCGTCATCGACTGGCCCGTATTGCGCTCGATCGCTAAAAGTAATTAATTAATTTGTTACCCTAGAATAGGCGCGCGCGCACGTCGAGTGGATGTCTAACGAGCGTGGCCTACTGTGCCGCCTCGATACCAGTAAATCGATTTCTACCGTGTCGAGTTCAATATCTGTCGGGACTCGGCGGTACTCAATGAAACGATGATGGTTCTAGTGGTTCTCAAAAAGAGCTTTCGATATTGTACAACTTTACCGAATCCACTATGTTCCTGCCCCATTCGGAGAAAATGTTAGTTCAAGTATCGACCAAAGTATGGAGGTAAATCCACAACAGGTTAGCAAACGATTTGGCGAAACAGACTAAATAATACATCCAGCCAAATCATAATTGTACCATTCGCTTTCCTTCATTACAATGCTCAAGTACCTTTTCATTATTGTTTTCTTATCCGCTCCACAGCACTCAGCAGTGCCAGCGGGTGGTAGAAGTTCGCTTAAGTAAATCAAAAAATGCTCCGAAAAGGAAGCAAACAACACCCTGCCCGAGACGACCCACTTGGCGTCCCACCCGCTTAGCTTATGAATGAGACATTTGATTTTGAGTACCTTCATTTGGTGGTCCTCAATCGCAATCGCAACTTCTCCAATCTGACTAATGAAAGAATCAACCACAGGCCATTGATTAGGAGGACGGTGACGTCCGGAAAAGGTAATAATACAACAACAAAAACATCCCAGAACCCCGAATGGTGTACCGATACATAAGGTATCATGCGAAAATTGGAGCCGCCAAAGGTCCAGCACGCAGTCCAACCGGCCACCAGAACCACTGATTGTGCCGAGTCCGGTTGATTTCCTTTTCACCACGGTTCGCATTCGCCGTACACAACGCAGCGCAACTGACGGCGTAAACTTTATAACTCACTTAATTAGGACACTTTTCCGATACTTCCACCATAAGTCGTGCCGGAACCTGCCCGCCGCTTCCGATACGATACGGTGACAGTAAAACAACCTCACTGGGCCGGTGGCGTGGATTCGCTCGGTGAAAGCTTTATTAACCTCACCCAAAAGTGCCTCATTTTGGGCGTCCCAGGCTCCCAAGTGCCGCAAGAAGTGGAGGACAGCAGCAGCTCGTGCGCTGGGTTGCGGCACCCGGACAAATCAAAATCTGTTTTCAGAATACACAAAAGTATTTATTGAGTTTCGAGCGTCAAAAGCTGATGAACATTGTCCCCCACGAGCGTCTTCCGTCGATCGGGGCTCGGGGAAAAAGTTTCCTCCCGGAGCAACTTTCCCGTCCTGGCGAACACAAACTTACAGAAGCGAACGCGCGACCAAAGCAGGAAACCGAAGCGGCAAACTTTCGACCGAAACCCCTCGAAGCGGCGGTCCGGAATTCACGCTCCTCCGCCGGGCAGCTTGTGTCGCCGGTGATTTGATTTGGGAATTGTTAGCCAGAATTGACGAAACGGTCCCGTCCTTTTCGGTGATTCCTCGCCCGCAGCGCGTGGCTCCTCGGGTCGATATTGTTGCGGGCCGGACCGGGCGAGGATCGCGTTCGAAAATGAATTGGAGCAGATTGATTGTGGTGGTTGCGGCCGGCTGCTACAGCTCGTTCCGTTTCTTGGTGGACTCTTGGTCGCAATGTCACCGCTGGCGCAGTAACTTCCGAAAGAATTTCACGTAGTTGCTTACTCGGTGCCGGAGATAAAGGGGTTCCACGGTTCGGGTGTTTCTTGTGCGCCTTGTGACTCCTCCTGAGAAGAGGAGTGCTAAGGAGGCAAGGTTCCGGGAGACGATATGAATAAGACCGCTGATTGTGGGTGTGTTTGGTGTGCTCGCTCGCCGAACAATCATCCCCTTGCCGAACTTTGAGGTTTATCAAGCTGCTCATCATAACATCATCCGTGAGCACACACACACACTATCTATCGATGATATTTGCGCGGGATCCGGTGTGTTTCTCACGACCACCGCCACTAGCGCCACAGGACACGATTACGCAAACCCGCAAGCAGACGCCCCCAAAAAAAAACCACTGTTACAGCAACAACGGTTTCTGTTGCTGTTTGTTGGCAGATGTTGCCAGCAGAACCCCCTTCTCCCACTCCCTGCACCCTCAAATACCACCCCTCCCCAACGCTCCTTCATTCGTCATAACGCGCGGCCGATGCTCCCCACACTTTAATTTAAATCATCCACCAATCACTCCATCACTAGGCGGCTCGTTCCCGGTACCGGCTGAAGACGTTGGAAAACCATCGCCACCCCCCTCCCTCCCGATCGCCACGCTGGTGCTTCTTAGCTTTTGTACAGCTTCCGCTCCAGTCGCGCGCGTACGCCGGTGGTGGCTTTTCCCGTGATCAAATTAATTTTCCAAAGTTTACACAACTCTTCAGCCAGCCGCGCATACACACACATACACACACACAAACCAATACAAAATCATCACAACGCCGTGCGTGGAATGCGCGGCTCGGCCCGGCCCTGATACATTTCCTTCCCACTTGCCACCCCATTTTCCACCCAGTCCGCCCTGCTGTGGGTAAACACGGGGACCGAGCATCCGCAGTGGAGGGTTTCACGAGACCCGATTGTAAACCGTGTGACGTTGTTAATCACGAACCATGTTCACAATCATCGGGTGCGGTTGCCTCTACCCCACCGTTTACACACACACACACGCTCACGTGAGCCACCCTCCTTTTGTCTGCGGCACATGTGGGGCGTGTTTCTCGCCGACTGCTAATGAGATGTGATTTCGTTTCATTTGTAATTTCGGAAACCACTTAATTTTTGCCAGATTTCGGAAAGACGCCTCTGCTTGGTCGGTGCCCCACCCCCACCCCCACGCGGGGAAAGTTGCCTTTGTTTATTTACATACATCAGGGTTCGCTCGAAGCAGCAGGGACCGAGGGGCTGATTGTGTGAATGAGAAATTAACTTCCGAGCCTGGCATCATGAACTGCTCGAAAATATTTAGACAGAAATTATGCTAACAAGCTGCGGTGGGTGGAGATGGGTGGCCAGTGCCGCCATCTTCTAGCGATCCTTCTACCTTAAAACCGACAGCCAATCAGCACGTTTCGGTGCGGGTACGTACGTGAGCAGACGGGGCTTACTATTTCGACGTTCGCCGCGTGGAAACTTTTGATTCACGAGCGGTAATGTTCAACTAATGCGATTACTTGAAGGTCGAGTTACCGTGCGCCATTAGAAGATCCCAGTTTCAACGTAGTAATCCTATGCAAACGGAATGTGGATCTGATTTGATGACTAATGTGTGCTTAGTATTCTAAAAGACAGTGAAGAAACTTAAAGCATTTCACGCTTACCTTCGAAAATTCGTAGTCAAGTTTATCATCCCAATTTCGGCATGGTTCAAAAGTTTGCTTTTTCATCTCATTTTCAAGCTATTGTTACATTCCAGATTCTACGCATGAATATGTACATGTAAACATTTATTTCCAATCCAATTTAAATGAAACAGATTTCACCGAAAACCAATTGAATTCGGTTGCCAGAAAAAAAGGTTTGTTGTCCATAATTTCCGAATTGTTCAATCGCTTTCTTGGGAATCCAATCCAAAGAATACACCGCACAACGTGATGAGGTTTCAACCGTAAGCACTTAACAACCTACAAATTCCGCGGCACTGTTCGATGAAGTTCATTATCGCCCGCATCGATGGCTATATCTTTATTTTCCTAGTAGTTAAGTGCAAAAATCACACACATACACACTCGCTCGCTCAGTAGCTCCTTCAGCGGTGCGCTTAAACCACTTATGAAAATTTGCCAACACTTCGCGCGAAAACTTCGCCTCCCGAGCACGCATTTCCAATAATTCGACACAATTTCACTTCGTATCAGCTTACCGCATACCACGCCAGCTCACGCCACCACCGGCACAAAGTAATTGCGAACACAAAACTACCGCCCCGGTGGCCAAACATCGCCTCCCGGGAAGGTGGCCGGTGGACTGGGAAAATGATTTCAAAAGCTTCTCGAAATTTAATGAACCCTACCGGCGGTGAAAAGGGTTTTCCACCCCCGAGCGTTCTCGAGGCGTTCGGCAAACGCAATCACGGGACTCACGGGCGCTACTCATTGGAACCGGAACCACATACCAGGAACGTGCAGTTGGTTATCTCCCTCTGAGTATGTGTGTGTGTCTTTATATATTTTCTCCATTTTTTTGGGGGGGATTTTTCTTGTTTGCGTCTCGGCTGGCAGTTCTTACGGCGAAGCGAAGTAACCGCACGCTTGTACATGTTTGATTTTTCCGAAAAACAGATAACACGTACCCACTTCAATTTTCCATTCTCGAACCGGCTCGGTTCCGGTCCGAAACCAGTGTAATTTCCCGATCCCGGCACACTTTTTTCGCTTCCACTTAGGTCGCTGCGCTCCCTGCTCGCTCGCCTGCCTCTTCAGTTGTCACTCAAAGGTGGCCTGGTGTTCGGGCTTACGGCCGTACCCACCGCCGGTTCGCTCTGAGCCATTTCTTCTGTTTCATTTCGTTAAAATCATCCGACCGCACGTACCGGCACGGCCCCGTCCACGCTCGGGGCCGGTCTGGATGTTCCCGGTCGCTTAAAAACCTTCTGCCGGAAAACTGCCGGATGTTTGCTGATTTGACGGAATTGCATCACGAACCGGGCGTGATGACGGGGGGCGAAGCAGTCCGCTCCGACGCCTCGCGTCACCCGCCGTACTGGAGGCAATCTTCTTTTTATATTTGCTAAAGCAGCCACCCCCCTCCAGTCTCTTCCCCGTGGCGGGCCTTCTCACCGTTTAAGCCATGAAAATCACACCACCCTCGAAGAAGTGATGAAAAAAAGAAAGCCTCCATGCGCTTATGGCATCTCACATGACGCTTCCACACTCCGGGAACCACGATTTTACGCGAAGGGAAAGATACGATACACCGTTTATGCCCCGCACCGCGCAATGCAATCGCTTGTGCACACACACACACACATACACACACACACAACGAAAAACAGCACGAAGAGCAAGAAAAACGCGTCCGGGTCGTGTAGCTTAAAACATATTAAATTCAATTTCCCGTCTTGCTCGACAACAGCCCAAAACTGGGGAGCCAACGGAGTCAACTGCACAATTTTCCGGCCGCTTCATTTCCCGGCGGCATGTTTTTGGTTGAGAGATTTGCGTGATGTTTATTCGGTGGCGCTTGCTCTGTGTCGGTACTCGGTTTCATCATGCTCTACCTTCGTTTGCACAGGCATTTCAACCGAATACGACGCTGGAGGTGATAACAAAAATGATTCGATCTGCCAAATGGTTCGTTCGTTATGGTTTTAAGAGCGAAAAGGTTGAGAGCGAATCGTTCTAACTTTCGATTATTTGAAATTTTGAAACAATTTTTTCTTCTTCAATATATGTATTAATATTGTCCATTGCATCTTACCTTTTAGCTCTCTTATGATTAACCATATTATGCTCAGTTGTACAAACTCACGACGAATAAAAACGTTAGCGAACACTGGCAGAACGAAGACCACTTCATTCGAGAAAGAATCATGTTAATCATTTCAGCCAATCTAGTTTTAAATCGAGACTTCAATTTGTAGACTATGGAGAATTCAATTCATGTGGTAATTTACAATAATTTGAAGCATACATATGTTTTTTTGGTTTATCATTTCTTCTGTTAATGAATAACCGCAACAATCATAACGGATAACGAAGTCGCCCTGCCACGTGATGCCTTTCCTGATGTCAAATTATTCAACAGGAGGGGAAATTTTAATCGAACATGCAGGCTTCGTTCCACGAAACTCACCATAATATCGACCACACACACAAAAACACGTTGAGTTCCAGTCACGCGCACCTCACGTGGCACACGTTCATACAATTCCACGCGACAGTGAAGAATCCACACGGCGTAATTTAGAAAAAAGCGATACGGTGGAAGTTGAAAAGGAACGCACGGCCATGATCGCCTCTACCAAAACTCTGCACCCAAACAAAGGTAAAAGTCGCTACCAGAAGAAGCTGAACCAAATGAACTTGCAAGCCGTTTCGGGCCTGAGAACATACGCGTGGATCGGATTGAAACGCTGCCATCTTCCGACGACACCTTCGGCGCGTACAACCGTGCTAATGACGGTGGTAAATGAGAATCGACACCACCGCACCGAGCACAATAAAGAACGGCGCGGCGGCTGCAAGAACGTCGCCACCCCCGGGCGTGGCTGCGCACGGAATCCTCAAATTGGACAAATTACCGAAACGAATTGAATTTTATCTTCCAATGATTGCGAACGGCACTCGACTTTTTCAACACGTGCCCGGATTGGGTGCCCAGCTATCGGCACCTGTCGGCGACGCGCGATAATTTCGACGAAAATCGGCTCTTCGTCGGCCCTTATCGGGGGCCCGGTCGCGGCCACATCGGCACCGGGATTCGCCGGAATCGTCATCTTCCAGCTCGAGCGCTTCATTATCCCCGGTAGCGCACTCCGTTCGCTATCGATTGGAAGCATTTGCCACCAATTTAGCGTGCCAGTGTACAAATATATGCGTGTGCTTTGCGAGCGATTTTGTAAATCGAGAGAAAGAGAGAGAGAGAGAGAGAGAGATTAATCAACGTTAGAAGTTTCACGTGCCGGTGTTTGCGTTTGCGTTTGATGTGGTTTCTGGGTATTAACGTTTCAGCCTTCCAACGCGTCAAACATTTCTGAAGACGCACCACAAACAGCGCGGTGCGGGAATCAGCGATCAAGATTCTTCAAACGATTGCCTGATTGGTTGCGGGAATGCAGCTGAACGGTCGTGGCCGTGTCGGAACGCGGTTTGCCTTTGCTGGGTCGATTCGCTTGCGGCTTACCTGCATAGTTAGCAGTCGGTGGACAATGGAGACGTACTGAATTCAGTTCAGCACATTTGGTAATTTGGTTGGTGAAATTAATAACCCTTCTTACTTTTGGGTCTAATTAAAAACAAGAAAAGCTAAATATCCTTTCAAAAAGACAAACCCAAAGATAACATCTTACTTCTGTAATAAAAGAAATATAATAAGAAAATTGTTCATTATTTAGTTCATTGAACGACGTCAAATGTTTGACAAATCATTTTTATCCTCTCTGAAAAAAACATCATCATTTACTAACAGGTGTGAACTCTCTTACCAAAGCAAAAAATACAGAAAAAATAAATGTTGGTCAAAATGCTAAAAATGTTAAGGACATTGTGAAAAATACTGTTTAAATCTGTTGCCAAATGATTAAAGTGAAGCAATTAATGTAATTTAAATACATTTCTCTATAAAAAAAATTCGACTATATTATCATTTCCTTGCAAAACCAATCATCACACAACCTTTACAACCCGGAACAGTTCGTTTACGTTCCCCGGTTTTTAAAAATCCGGTTTGCTTCTTCCTTCTTCTCGGCTACCCAGCGGCGCTCCGTCTCGGGCGTACGCCGCTAAACTGTTAACATACTGAATAAAAGTTTCACGAACGGTTTTTGCCTTCTCCCTGCTGCCCAACCGAAACCCTGCACGAAACAAGACCGGCCCCCACCGACCATCCCGCGCGAGTCGTTGCAGCGCTCCAAATATTTAATTTTAAGTTCGCGTCCGTGGTCTCCCTCCATCCTGGGCCGCCGTCTTTATCAAAACCCACCGGAGCACCGTCGGTGCATCGCGTAATCTGGAGCACGACGGCACGAAGATCGCGTCTCGCTGGGAGTAGGTTTATGCAATAAGTTTCCACCAGCCAGCGCCGAAGTCTTTTAGGGGCGAAAAGCAGCGTGGAAGCAACGCCAACCGTTCTCTATTGGGTGGATAATTGAAAAGGGGCAACAAAAAAAGCATAGCGCCGGGCGCCCAACTCTATCGTTTTATATTAATTTCTCAACTGCTCCCTAATCGACTGCCGCGCGCAGGTTGGGTGTGAAATTAAGGTCCACGAAGGACCATTCCGCGAAGGGCGAACGGTGCGGTGGTGAAGAAAAAAAAACCCGCCCAGAAGCTTCCGCTGAAAAATACGCTTCCTACGACGTTTTGACAGGGAGGCGCCCCGTTTCGGAAAAGCATAAGATGCAACCATTAGAGGGGACGAGCTCACACACAAAAATAAACACACACACACACACTCGCATTCCCTAGACCTAAAAGCCAAGAAGCCGGCCCGGCGTGAAGAAAATATTGGTGACGGAAAATAAATTCGATAAGAAAGATAATTTATCACTCTCCAGCAACCACCACCGACACCGGAACACCGGAAGCCACCGTTTGGGTTCGGCCGGTCACGGTCGGGTGGCCAGGTGGGGTGTGTGTGTGTGTGTGTGTGTATACCCTTTCATTATCGCCGTATCGCTATATCCGTCATGCTACGTCCGCACCTGTTCGCCGTCGTTCGCAAAGCGCAAGGGGTTATTCAAAATGCCTTTCACCTTTTCCCGGGGCCACCCCCACCACTGGGCACTTGACAGCCAGCAGCCACCGTCGTAATGATCGTCCTCATCACCACGACAGCGACAAAAACCACCCGCAACCATCAAGCCAAACCACCCACCCATCAAGGAGGTTCCTCCCGCGCCCGGAAGTGAATGAAGTTCTCTGTTTTCCTTCCTTCCTTAAGGGTGGCGTTCTTTTTTTTCTCTCTCTCTCTCTCTCTCTCTCTCTCTCTCTCTCCTTTGCTTTATCTCCACGTCCTCGACTCGGTTCGTTGCTGGCTCGTCCTGGTGCGCGCTTTTTGCGGGATGTGTGAATGTATTTTTTCGAGCAGCGTCGAGCAAGCAAGGTTTTTGCGCGTTCGGCACGTCCGCAAGGATGAGCAACAAACGGTGTATCCTTCCCGGAACTCCCGGGTTGGGGAAGGGGGGGGGGGGTGGTGGAAACATCCGCCTCCCCCTCCGAAAAAAACACACCGAGCACCTAGCCATCTAATGAGATGATAAATTGTTTTATGTTATTTTTTCCTGCCCTGCCGTCTCATCAGGGACGATCCGCTCGCGTGTGCTTGTGTCGAGAGGCGGTTGGGAAAAACTCTCCAACGCCCGGGTCTAGGTGTAAAATAGGTTAATTGACTATCTGGCTCAAGTGATTTCTTCGGTCTTTCTGAGGACAGCCGCGCTGATCGGGATTTTGTTTTCCAACGGGACAGGTACCGGAAGTGCTTCAGTGAATAACGCCGCTAGTTTGCGCCGGGTGGAAAGGAAAAGACAAACAAACGCCGCACGCGGCGGAAACGAACCTCCGAAAACGGAACGCGATGAACTCTCAATAATAAAGGAATCATCGGTCGGTTGATCTGCTCTCATTTCACTGCCAACCGCAATCAACCCGGCCCCCGGGGGGTGTGGGAAAAGAACGAGTGCGAGAGTGACGAGGAAACCCAGTCAAGGTGATACACACACACAAACACTCACAAACAGCAGACGAACGAAGGGAGGCTTCCTTCATTGGGTCAGTTTCCGGTCGTTACGGTCGGTTCGATGTGATGAAAGAAGCAAACGAGCTTTCTTTATTCGTCTCTCGCAGGATCTCGGCCAGAATCGGAAAAATATTCCAGACACAATCTTTGTGAGTATGTTGTTTTTTTCTCTGGTACTCCATTTTGTTTGTTGCTTCTGCTCTAAAGGACCCCTCGCCTCTGCTGCAGCGAAGAAGAACATACAAAAAACATACACACACTCGACTAGAATATTGAACTGTCCGATCCGGCCGCTGGTTCCACGCCAGACGGGAGGGTCGGGAAAAATCAATGAATATGAATAAAATTGCTCCCGACCCCAAACCCGAGCCCGGTTGCCAGCCCGCGAAAAGTTTGCCTTCCCCGAGGGCCGAGGAGCCCGCACCGAAAATAGGCTTACGGCTTAGGACCGGCGTGGCGCACCGGAAATGAGCTCAAACGAACCCGTCCTCGCCACCCCGCCTCCGGGCGGCCTGCAGAAACAATTTTCTTGGACGTGCTCGCTCGAGCGTGAAATAGTGGAGACCATCCCTGCCTCTGTGTGTGTGTGTGTCGGTGGAGAGAGAGAGGTTGAAAAATCGTTCAAACATTCGACCGGAAACGAGCCTTTGCTGACACGGACACGGCCACGCCGGAGCGTCACTATCGGGGCAGCAGCCGGAACCAGCGCCGGGCCAGGACAAACGACCATTTGCAAGCGCTGCCGCTGCCGTGGCCGGGCCATTTGCATTTGTGTTTTTGTTCCTTCCGCCATACACAGGGACACAGGTAGTGGGTTCTCTTATGTGAGATTTTCGCAAAACCAATGCCAACGGCTTCCTGCCGCATCAAGCTCTCCCATGGGAGTGTATGTATGAGTGCGTGTGTGTATATGTGTGTGTGTGTTTTCAAGGGACAGAACCGGTAATATCGACCGACCGATGGTCTGGAAAAGATTTTCAACTTTATTGGTTAATAAACCAAGATTGAATGCATCAACCGCACGGAAGAGTAACCCCAGGTGGCAGGGAACGGCCACGGCCACGGACGGACGGGCGGCCGGGTCTAAGAAAAACCAATCACTAAGCAGAGCCCGCACCCGCACCGACCGGCCTCACGGGGTGGGGCCCAATTTGTGAGCGGTTATTCGTCGAGCGGTTCCCACCCGTTCCACCCACGTTTCGGCGTAGTTTATGGATTTTCCAGTTTCTTTTCAAATTTTCATTGAACTGCAAAGAATGCAAAACCCGGCTGCGGCGAGGCTTGCCCGTAAATGTTACTACTATTGGCATTTCTTGGGTCTGGGAGAGGAACTTTTTTTTTGCATCAAAATAGCATGGTTTTCTTTTGAATTTTGATTTTTTTTCTCTTGCTTGCAGTAGATATTGCTAAATTACATCCCTGCGCTACGAGATTTACGAGCAGAGGCGCTGACAGATGTGAGAGTAGGGGGGTTTATGCGATTCTCATATCGGGTGGCCACAGGTCGATTGTGGCGGTATCTTTTATGGATGCGTTCTTAACCACTCGACCCATAACTCGGCCCGAATTATCTTCATTCGAACGATTATTAATGCAAGAATAGATCAGGCTGAATGAGACTAAGTGAGGTTATGTTGATAATCTTAACGATTTTTCGCAACTAACAAGAATGTTTAAAATGTCATAAAAGTACCTTCTGTTTCGTACCGCTTTACGTCACCCTCCGATCGACAGGAAATAACTTACCACTGCTCGCGTCGACGCGACTACACATAATCCACACGCGCGTCACCCGGGACCGAAAGACCAACACGCGGCAGGATAATCCACTTCGAAAGGGGATCGATCGCCCGGTGATGAAAAGCATTCCGCAGTGCACTAAATAAGACCAAAGCGGTGCTGCAAGGACTCGCTGCTCGAAACAAAAACCGAAACGAGTGCGCCAGGACAACAAAAACCCTACGCTCCGAGGAACACAAAGTCACCCAGAAGGGGTGGGACGCAACACAAGGAACGGGAGCGGGAATCCGCTCTCGGACCATATTTCTGCTTTTAACCATTTTAAACTCTTAATCCAAATTTATGGCTGACCTAAATCTGGGCAGCGCTGCATAACTTCGAGGGGGGAGCTCGGCGAGGTTTTCGGCATTTTCTCCACCGCCCGACCGTTCCCGATCGATCGGGCGGCGGCGGCCATGCGACGGTCAGCGTACACTTCAACTGTATTATCCATTATCCACTCGTGTTAAGGAAACTGTCAGGAGTAAACGGCTTTAAGCTGGCGCTATTGTGTGTCGCTCGATTTATTGTTCGGCGGGTTTCGCCTTCGTTCGTACACGCGGGTGAACTGTTTGCACACGCTTGCAGCATCCTCACGGTGGGGTTGTAACGAAGCACATGTCAAGCAGCCGTGATGGTATGTTTATTTTCTTGCTTTGCGTTCATGAAGCGAGCTCTTGCGAAGAAAATACACTGTACCGGACGCTCCCCGAATCGAACTCGGAATAAAAAATTCGTCGTTCGTTTGATTTTCCCTTTCACGCTGTGTCGCCACTCGGCATCACGAAGACACGCCTCACAACGTGTCGATTGCGTGTCGATTGCGCCAGTCTGCAGCGGTTGCCGCGACGAGACATCGGGCAAACCCGTCGGCGTACAAATTGCTTTTCTAGGAACACGTTTCTTTGCGCTGACTTCGTCGTACAGCCGGACAAATTGTCATGCTCTCCATCATGCTAAACAAAACGTGCTGGCGTGATTCTTACAAGCTTCTGGGGATTAGATTGGGCTCGCAAAAAAACGCATAGCTGTGTTATTCGAAGAGAAATCGCCATCACAAAGGGACTTAATTGATGTTGGTACGGATTTTTGTAGTAAATGATTTAGTGGAGTACTCGTCATTTTACTCAATTAGTTGATGAAAAAAGATATCGAAAATAAATTGATATATTAATCCTAATTAATCTTCCCATCGTTTCTCGATGACGTCTGCGGTTTTCCATTTCAACTACCAGTTCTAAACAGCCTCATATTTGCCATGGTCAGCGCAACTCGTCACTAATTGCCTCAAAACACTCCCGCTCCGGAGCATTTCCGGCTCAATAAATCCACATCTAAATCATGTATCAGCATCATTAGAGCGCACCGCCCCGAAAACAACCCTCCCCCAACATAGTAGTTAGTTTGTTCCAGTGAGTAAATCATTTTAATAACTCATCGCACCCATCGGCCCCGGTGGCTCCCGGTGGCAGCCGGAAGCAGCCGGAGAAAAACCGCTGCATTTCACTTTCCAACCCAGTGCACCCGCTTTTGTGCATTGATTTTTGGTAAAAACGGCTGCAGCACCTGTGGCAACTGAACCCGCCCCGGCAGCTGCTCCGGACGGACGGGTTGAACCGGGCGAATTTGTTTTATGCTGACGCTGACGTGCAACATCAATCAATCGAGCGGGACAAGCGGGAAGACCTTCGGTGCAGTAACCCATAACCCGTCAGCAAACATACACCCAGCTGCTTTGGAGTCAAGCGGCAGGCTCACGCCAATCGAATGGAAAATATTAACTGCACTAAACAGGTTTACACTTTCCATAACAATCATCGCTCCGGCTGGCGAATCGAGGATGTCCTGGGAGCAGCCGGGCAGGGTGTAAGTAACAGGCGAATAGGTCATGAGAGTGATTACTCGGTACCAACTGTATATGATATATTTTCCATCACTGCGAACACCAATATTTGATTACATGCAATCGTTGTGCCCGCGAGAGCGTTCTGTGGAAATCACCAGTGAAAGTTTTCATTTCGATAAAACTTTATAATAGCACCAGAAGCTCCCTACATCTATCCAACGAACAGATTGATTGGTACATAATCCCTTTGTGATTTTTGTTTATTTTTTCCAATGCTTTCAGAAAGCTTCCTTCTAAAAGGGCCAATCGGTAGAACTCGGGCACGGGCCTAACCGATGCGAGAGTGAATTCTGAGCAGTGAACAACCGGTACAAAAAAACCCTAACTCTCGTTGCATCAGCTACGAAATTAAATCAAATTATACCCCATTTCCCGGTCGGCTCACGGCCCGTCCATTACGCACCGGGCAAGGGGTAATGCTGCCCTGGCAGCACCGGGTCCAGCGTCTGGCAACGATCCGGTGCAGGCCCGGCCAATGCTGCACCCCGAAATTCGACCCAGATGTGCGTTTTGCCGAAAGTGGGTGAACAGCCAGTCATGTCTGAGTCATGCCCGTATAGTGTACGAAACCCGCAATAAATCGATGTGCCTCGCAATCATGATTTGAAATGAGAGTGGCTCTCCCACGGCTCCACATCAGGTACCGTGCGGACAAACACGGAACTGCATCTCCATCGCCGATGCGCCGTTGCCGAGGCTCAGTGGGCTTCACCCAAACTAGGAGGGCTCGGTCCGTCTGCTGTCTCCACAATCAATGAAAAGCTCGCTACGCTTGCCTGCCTGCCTGCCTGCAGTGCCGCTGCAACGAGGTCAAAGCGTAGCTGATTGCGATCGAGACAGACAGAGAGAAAGAGAGAGAGAGAGAGAGAGAGAGAGAGAGAGAGAGAAAAAACTTCCTTGCGATGAAAAAAACCCGAGTGGATGGCACAAAAATATTAAAAAGCCCAGGCAGCGTGGTGGGAGAAAAAACCGTACAACATCAGTTCCGTATAGCAAACGATCGGCACGGTACTGCTGCTCTAACACAGCCAGGTGTGTGAATTGCAAATGAAAACTCGTCAGCAACAAAAGGTACAGAGGTACAAGAGAAAAAAAAAAGCACGCACCAACACAGGTCCGCTTCACCTGTGTTGTGGATGTCTGTAAAACAGATCAGTTCGAAGAGACACATGCATTTGATCCGCGCCCGAGGCCCGGCAGCGAATCCGGCGGACGGAACGCAAACAGGCGATCCGGACAAGGTGCAACGCAAGTGCACTCATTTGCTGCGGTTTCATGCACCGAGCTCCGTGCACAACTGCATCCGCACCTTCGGATGCACTCGTTTCTGGACCCGCAATCGACAATATAAAAAATCAGCCGAAAAGGGATGAACAAAAAGCACACTTTTAAGGTAGCGTGTGTTCCAGGTGTGCCAGGAAGAGGTCCAGCAAAAAAAAAGGCACAAAGTGCATATCTCCACCGCTTTTGAAACTGTTTGGTTAATTTGCAACACACGGTGCATCGGAAGCAACTTATGGAGCCTGCAATCTGCGGGAAAATTAACAAAAATCAACTGTCATGAAGCGGAAAGTGCACAGTGATAATGCATTTTGATGTGGGTGTGATGAAAGCATACTTTCTTCTCTTCAATTTTCCATATTTTTCAACACTTTTTCGATTTATTTCAAGTTGAATTTCCCAACAATTTATGTCTTTAATATTTCACCCTTAACTACAACATATCAAAACCCGGTTACTTTTTCAATTTATATCGTAATGATTTCAATATCAATTGCCTGCAGACGCTTTTTAAAGCGGGCGCCTGGTGCCTCGTACTGCTTAGCAACCAATCAGAAAACTTTTACGCGTTATATCAGCGACGGTTGTTTTTCTTTGTCTTTCTCCTCACTATCCTTCAAAGCCATTCGCAATCGTTAGCCCCTTTTTTATGCTCACGTATGCCATTTCATCCGCGACATTATGATCCGTCGGGACCAAAGGGCGGGCGTGTGTCAAACGTGCGTTTATCATTTAATTCCGTACAAACAACATGGTGCTTAGATCAAATAGCACCAGATAGGCAAGTTTTACGAACCGCTCCCCCACCCGGTCGCCGCACAGTGCACCAGGCTCCCCAATCCAACCGTCATGCATAATCTGAACTTTTTACAACTTTTTTGTTCCGGCCTTTCCATGAATCACTCTCGAAAGTTGGCGCGCTCGGGCGGAGCGTTCGAGTGTGGTTCGGTGCACAAGGTGGAAACACGGAAAAGCCATCAGAGCCGCGCGGTAGGAGTGTGCGCGCACAAGACGCCCGCTGTCTATTTCTTATGTTGATTTGCTTGCTTCGCTTATCTGCGTCGCCCCACCCGTATAAACAACATCGAAAACACGGCGCCGACCGTGGATACGTACGAGCTTTCACGGGTTTTGTTTTTCGCTCGTTGTGCCACGCGTTCTGCGTTCCGTTTCGTATGTGTGTGTTCGCTCAAATGAAGCAGCTTGGAGCGGGCGAAAAAGTTCCCTGCTCAAAAAGATAAAACGACTTCTCAGATTGTCTTACGAGCGGGCAGCCACGAGCGAGCGAAAAGAAACACCGAAATCATATCAGCGCGTATGCATGCATGCAAACATAAATTAGAATTTGAATGCTTCCGGTTGAACTTTTGCATCTTTCGCGAGCGAAACGGAACGGGGACCCGGAACCGAAGCAAGTCGCCAGCTGTCGTGTGGGTGCCGATACGCCGGGTGAGCGAAACTTTCGTGCGGAACCGGCACGATAGGCAAAATTGGAAAATTGCGAAACATCGTTCAGCGGCAAGCGCAAGAGCATGTTGCTACTGAACGCATCTCGCTTTGAAACTATCGGAGAGGGCTTATATTTGTGAGAAATTTGCAGCTAACAACCTCCTCACTGCTTTTTTGTGTAATTTAATTGGACTATGACATCGTTAAATAAAAGCTTTGAATCGTTAAATATCGTTAAACGAAAGATGCATTTTGGAAACGTCGTTATATTCATTCTACGAATTTTAATAACAAAAAGCAACCGGAAAAACAAAACATCCTGTCTTGATTGTGCCTACACGATCTTTATAAACATGGCCATTGTTGAACCATAATTCTTCCACATATTTTCAAAGTAAATCCCGTTGTTTTTAAGCAAAAAAATACTTGTATTGCCTTTTTTATATGAATCACAACATAAAACAGGGATTGAACCTCGCAAAAACGACTTCAAAATCTCCAACTTCTGTGGGTAGAAAACAATAAAAGTTATTACTACATAAATTCCCACTACGAAAAAAGGAAACTTCTTCACCGTGAACGCATCTTGGCGATCATGAAGTAGCAAACAAAACTCAATCAAAAGTAAACGCTCCGATGAATGGGCAAAATATCGATCATCTGATTTCTTACCGCGCAACCAGCAACAGGGACGAGGCAAAAACTCACCCGAAACCAGAAACGCCAATCGTAACACGCAGCGGGAGCAGAAGAAGCGAACAAAAAAACAACAACCACACCATCTATTGTGCTCCGGTTGATGGAGCAACTTCGTCGGCAGAATGTCTGCTTTTTGTTTCACTAAATATCAATCACAAGTGCAGCGGAGCATAAAATTCTATCCATCATCAACGCAACGCCTTGCATGCAGCTCGGATCCGCTCGGATTCCAGGGGTTTTTTTTCTGTCCCGCACACAAAAACCCGCAACCCGAAAGCTTTTCTTTCAGCGTTCGGCAAGATGAAATCATGCCACCTGCCGAAGGCGGCTCCACACCCACGCACACACCGTTCACCGCACGCACCACCACCAGCGGCAGCAGCAGCAGCGGGAGCACAACCGAAATAGGAAAACTTTCCCGGGAAGAATTTTAATGCGAAACTAATTTAAATTAAAAACTTCTACCTTTTGCTGTTTTCCGAACGGGCAAACGTGACCTGCCGCAATCACACCGAATCTCATCGTGTGCTCCCGTTGTGTCTGTTGTGTGCGGGAAAACCCAGCTCGCACCCCGGGAGCCACGTGGGTGGTGTGGGAAAGCGGAGAGACGAGAGAAAAAAAAGCGCCACCCAAATCACAACAACGCCACGGCGTACGAAGAAAGTGCACTTTCATGCTGTCCCGCTGTGCTACCTGAGTGCCATTGATTTGGAGTGTCTGTGTGTGTGTGTGGGTGGCTGTGTGCGCACAGGTGTGTTTAGCAGAGCTGACGAAAATTTCCGAACCCCCTCGCCGGCCGGCACAGCTGCCACTGCCAGTCAGCCAAAAAGTTTTAACGATGGACTTTCCCGTGAAATTCCACCCAACCCACCCACCCCCACAGAAAGGTGAACCATGCGAGACGGGCGGTGGTGTTAAAAGAAGCTTTTGTTTCTGCGAATGAACATAATGAATGAACGTCCGTTTTTCTTCCTCACGTTTGCTCGGCTGGCAGTAATGAAATGGGAAAACACCATCCCACCCGTCCCAGCGACGAATCCGACGGTGAGTCGTGAGGAGAAAATATGATAACATTTAAAATCGTATTTAAATCAATGTTTCGAAATTTTCCAAATTGATTTTCACCGCATGCTCTCGGTGTCGGTGCCGGCGGGGCGAAAGTTTCCCTGATGGGGTTTGCAACAGTAGCAGCAACGAAAAAATACACACAAAAAGCACCGATGAACTCCCCACGCCAGATCATTCTCATGAAAAACTCATGAAAAATTCATCAACGTGTTGGGCCTACGGGAGCGAATGGATTTTTTTCTTCTTCTCGGGCTCGTGATTGTTTTCCATGCCCTTCCGCAGCACAGATTTGTGGGCTGTTTAATTCCAGCGTCCAGCACGGCCGTGTCAACCCTTCCGGGACGCCCTTGCGTTCTGGCTCGTCTGGTTTCTTTTCGGCCTATCTTCATGAGCCTTTTTCATTTTTAATTCCATCAATGAGCGTGCCAACCCAGCGTGGCGCGCTGAGACTACCGTTTGAAGCCACAACCCTGCCGACACGAGCCGGAACACGCTGTGCACTCGAGGCTCTTTTTCGCATTATTTCTTGCTCGTCCTTTCATCCCACGTATTTTTTTGTTTTTTTAAGCCTTTTTTTTAACTATCAATATAATAATATTCCCTGCTTTACCAATAATTTTCCAAACCACGCTCGC
This sequence comes from Anopheles dirus, assembly GCA_000349145.1. Taxonomy (NCBI): domain Eukaryota; kingdom Metazoa; phylum Arthropoda; class Insecta; order Diptera; family Culicidae; genus Anopheles; species Anopheles dirus. Next base: position 8,999,073 of record KB672979.1, read on the forward strand.
CATAAATTACGACTTACGGGGCCCTACAGGAGCGAGAGAGACCCAGCAGCCACCCGCATCGCCCTCCCCCCCCCCCCTCACACCCTTTCAGTCACAACAAAATGTCTGCATTTGCAGCGGCAAAATGAGCGTGAAAATTTTTACCCATTTTTCATAATGTTATTATTTTACGGTCACCTGGACAAATTAGTTTCGAATTCGAAAAGAGGCGGTGACATGGAATCATTTTGCCGCTGCTTTTTTCCGCCATTTTTTTTTCTTTCTTCCTCTCCATCGCACACCAATATTGACCAGCGGACGTGAACGCACACAGGCACGGACGCACAGCGGTGCCAATCAGTTGGGAAAGATTCGCCTGTGAGCCGCCAAGGTAAAAATGGAAGTGTAGCGTAAATTAAAAACACAGACGATACCACCACAGCACAACGTACGAAAAAATATAATGCACACCATATGCCTACGCGTCCGTGGCGAAATTAAAGCTTGTTGGGATATTATTAATTTATATCGGCATGATTGATTAATCGCACACCTCGATTGCACCGCGAATTAAGCATGTCATTCGATAACTTTTATCTGCCGACGCGCTGGAAGCGTTGGTGCGTGCATAGTAGATGTGCAATATGCCATATACAATGCGTGTGTTTTATAAAACAGAACATTTTGAAATGTGCAAAAACTGTGAGAAAATATAACACATATAAAACATAAATAAAACGCCTTAATCAGTGAAAGTCTCTTTTCGATTACTGAATAACCTTCCATACGGTGTTCGTAGCAGATAATAGCTCCAAAATGTGCTTATAAAGAAAAGAAACCCCTCTCTGCCGAATTTTCATGCTCTCTTACTGACTGACACGTGTGGACGAGGGTTTAAATACATTTACACTACAACAGATCGCACCGGCTCGATCGGCGTTCTTCACATCTGAAGAACTTTACAAGCACCATTCCGAACAAAGCACCACGAGTAGATGCTCCGTAATGAAAGATCTAAAGGATGAATCGAACGAGCCACGAACAGACGGGAAAATGTCCCAATTGCTCGCCGCTACCCGTCTATTTTGCATACCATTATTTCCTCGACAAAAAAAACCCTTCCCGAAAAGCGATAGGATGACCATGATTATTTGCACAATGGAAATTGGCCCACCGGACACACGCGCTCACACTTTTGCCCACACGGTGCCAAGAATGATTCAGTGTCCCGTTTGGTTTTGGGTTCTGTTCCAATTTTGAAAGCGACAAAAGAAATTACTTCCACCGGAACCGAACGCCACTGCATTACTTTGCCCGCCCGAACCCATCAATCGCTCCAGCAGCCGGACCCCTCCAGCAGCCGGGCCGGACCTGAATGGAAAACTTCGAAGATAAATACACTACACTCAAGTGTGAGACGCTGTCCCTTAATGTTTCAGCGATTTTACGCTCCGTTGCGTATTTGGGTTCCGGTCCGCTCCCGAAACCCCCGGGAGCCAGCAACAAGGAGAAGCGTCGTGCGGCGTCCAGCGATTCGGGACACGGTTGACCGCAAACAATATTATCCTTCTATTATGTGAGTTGAGTTGATGAGTTTTAATATTACTATTATTGTTTTTTTGTTCTCTTTCATACTATCTAAGATGACTCATTCCCCAATACAAGCGAACTTTGGTTTTGACACTCAACCCACAGTTTACGAGCCATTTCAAGCTTTAACTCTGTGTGATCTACCGTCTGTGAAGCTCAAATGAGAGCTCTAGTGAAGTCATTCCATGGCAAATAGTTACCGGAAAAGGGTTGAGTCGTTAAATTTAATCGCCATTCAAAGCAATTAAAATTACGTCGCTGCCGGAAGGCTTAACGCAGATTATTCAATCACGATATAGGTTTGTACCATTTTTATTGCGGGCAATATTGATAAGCTATCTGAGATCGAAACTCAATATAACAAGTTCTTGTGACGTTTTCAAACAAAGTGGCCAGGAGTGCATTAAAACGTTTTCAAATGCATCGGATTCGACCGTCGCAGTGCTGAAATGAACGAAACCACAGCTCCAAGTCTTATTTCAATATGGACATAGAGACGGTTCAATCAGGAGATCAAACCGAGTCCCAGAATCTTCTGAAGAATGCTTGGCATTTACTTGGCATTATAACAGAAACATATTACGATGTGTGCAACCGTTAGCAAACATGAGCCAAACAAGACACTTAAAGAGCAATTATTCGAATTCTTTTTCTTTGTGGGTTATGTCATAACGTTGGAACTTATAAACGAAAATAATATCATTGTTTTGCGCACTACAAGCATGTCAAAACGTTCTTTAACCTCCAAAACCTCATCATAAACGATCGCGAGCAGCATGTTTCCAACTCCCGCGCGTTTAAAAGGTTAAATACATGCCCGATACTCGCCTGTGACATGATATTTTAAACAATCAACATTCCTTCGTGACTGCCGCCTGGGCATAAATATGCAAAACCACTCCACACCCGCCCCATTCGCCGCCCGGTTTTGTTTATTGACTTTGGAAAAATAGTCCGTATTGCCGTTTTGGTTTGCAACGGTTCGTAGAACCCTCGCCGTGTTTCTCGCTCGTGGAACTACCCGCTGCATGCGCCGCGAAGGCGAGATGAAAGCCGGGCCGGACGCTTCGGTACACAGCAGACGGTAAACAAAACCTCGCACGGCTCGGTGTGCCGGCGAAAGCAAACAGAAGAAAAACCTGCCCAAGACCACAGCAACCACCACCGAAACAATCGTAACCGACAGTTTTCCCACCAAAACGTGCTGGGGACACGGCAATGATTCCGATGGATTTTCTCCACCCGACCGGACCAACAACAAAAAAAAACACGGAACTGAAACACTCCACAATCACCCGGAAAGGAAAATGTTTCCCTACAGCATCATCGTCATCATCATCAGCGCCACCGACATCGTTTTTCCATTGCTGTGCGAACTGGGAATACCAGTCGAAAGTAAAAAAAAAAAACACACACACACACACACAACAACAACAGACGCCCTTGCGCCACGCGACATGCCCATTCCGGAGCGAACCGTTCGGTTCCGGTCTCATTTTTGTATTTCAATTAAATTCACTTTTAATCTGCATAACAAAAACACTCATTCTTCGCTTCCGCGGTAGCAACAACACGCGCAACCTTGCACGCACACACACACAGAAAGCGAGCAGCAAAAAACTATGCACGACACAATCACCATATCCCCCAAGAAGTTGCTGGGGAAGGTTTGTTTTCTACCATGCCGTTCCGCGCCGAGCGGGAGTTTTGGGGTTTAGTAGCTTGCGGAAAATTCACGCCCCACTTTCGGCGGCCGGAATGGGTGCTGGTCGTGGAAAAGTGGGCGGATTAATTTCTGAAAATATTCTGGGGTTGTTGTAGAACAACCATTGCAGATAAATATGGCACCGACGATGGTGATGATGCTGCTGACGCTGCTGCTGCTGCTGCTGCTGCTGCTGCTGCCGGTGATGACGATGGTCTGTGATGATGGTAATGCTCAACCGAGCGGGAAGCAACTGCCACTGGACGAGACGAGATTATGAAACGTTTTACAAAGAGCTTTATAAAACAACAACGGAACCAGTCGTGTCAGACCCTGCACAAGGGCGCCATTGTACTGGAGGTGAACCATTTTGTGGGACGAGGAGATTGAATCCTGCCAAGGGTTTTTTTTCGCTGCTTGCGTGACAGCTGCGGACGCCCTGTCAGACACTTGACGTACAAATGCGGTAGCGAATGTAATTTGATGTCAAAAAACTAAAGTAATGTTTTGTACTTACACAATTGATTGTGGTTGGTATAAAAGGCCAGCTTACCTGCAGTGTGAAAGAAATTTAAAAAATAACAAAAATTAGTTAATTCCATTGCCTTCAATCACAGAGAGGATAAGCTTATTTCAAGATGATCTTTTCTTCAACTATAACAGCAAAAACTTTAACAGATAAATCGAAAGATAACTATAATAAAAATATAGCATTGCTGGTAGAGCAAACATTGCTGGTAGATCTCATCAAACATTTCATTGTATTTTATATCAAAAACACTACTGATGTAAAATTAAAGACATCATTTATCTACCTTAACTTCACTTCAAAAATGGCAACGTGCCAACTTTTTAAAACTTTAAGTTTACTGTATAAATTTTAGCACGAAAATTACTACTTCATTGCTTACTACTTGCTCACTATATGCGAACATCCTAACTTATGTGAGAGTCCAAACTTAATTGGAAACTATGTGCTTCATTGACCCAAGAACACAAAACCCAGAACTGCGATCTTTGGAACGGCTACCGAGATGTACACATAGCCTGAAGCAATAAAAACACCAAAAGTATCAACTGGTATGAAACATACATACACCAATTGCGAAACCCAATGTTAATGTTAATAACCGTTGTCGCCTCACTGTCATTACAGGTCTTCCAGCGTAATGTCCCAACATGTGCACGATCGGTTCGAGATGTTTCGATGGGCTCGAGGCTTTGCAGTGGCAAGGTCTCTGCTATCTGCTATCCCGAAAGGAAGTGTGCAGCGTATATTATCGCGTGTAAGCGCACGGTAAAGCTAACCTTGTACACGGGAGATATGACGTACCCACACAAACCAGCAACTGTCATCACAACCACCACCACCACCACCACCACCACCAGTCCGGAAGATAATCCTCTCCCTACTACCAACCACGGACTAAGTGTTCCGCCCCGACTCTGTTCCTTTCTTCCATCTCCCGGAACGCTTTCGCCACCACGCGTAAAACGGTGAACAATTCTACCGGGCGACAAGTTGTGGCAGTTGAGCATCCTTTCCCAAACACCTCCCCCGAGTTCCCTCAAATCATCACCACCCCCTCCGAACCGGTTTTCCATTAACCGACAGCTTTCAACAAATTCGATCCCACTCAATTGCTGCCGATGCCTTCCGGGCCGTGCAGCGAAAACTCTCCCGGCAGATCGAGCAAAAGGGCTGAAAAGTGAAAGTGGATGCCGCCTTCCCTCCCCCCCTCCCCCACCCCCCCTCAACGACACCCGAGCCGTAGAGCCACCGCCACCGAGCACCGGAGCGGAAGTTTTCGGGCAAACTTTTGCGGTAATCCATATTAATAGCTAAGGGGATTACTATATTATTAAGTTTATCCGTTCGATATTTTGCATCAGCATGTTTTGTTTGACTTGCACGGTATGGTTACGGGCAAAGTTTGCCTCCACCCGCACCAGCCACGGCTTTTCAGGGAAGGTGGGATAAAGGTTTTGCCCGTACCTTCGTAATTGGTTGAAAAACCTTCGCAACCTTCCCTGGAGACATTCGTTAAACACTGCGCCGCCGCACCCAACCGAACGATGTGGGGCAAAAACATCACGCGCCGCCTGGAAAACACGCTGTTGAACATCCCGGGCTCAGGTTTGATGGTGATGACGCCCGGGTGCGGCGCCTGGGGGCCCTCGTTCCATCATCGCACCGCTTCATTTTATCAAGTAAATATGAATCGAAAAATTCTTATCGAATCATCCCCGCTCCTTGCGGGCAAGAATCAAACAAAAAAAACGGCAAAATTCGCACCGCATGTGGCGATGGGCGTGAGGAGACGCAGAACGCAAAACGACAGTCTAATGCACTGGAGCACAGGCACAGAGTTTTCTTTCGCCCTATGCTTTCCGGCCCATTCTGCCCTGTCACAGCTGGTACGTTCCTTACATACTTACAACGTGAGCACAGCTTGAGCTATCGGAGCATAACGGCCGCAGAAGCCCAAGGACAAGATTGTCACCCGGGCGCCCCGAGAAAGGAAAAGTGTTCCCAAACAACCCGTGCCATGCGGAGATAATGTTCCTTGGTGCACCGTTCTCACCGTTTCTTCCCGGAACCGGCGCAACCTAGCGGAAATGGGCACCAAACTTTTCCACCAAATCAATCCCTTCTGGCGATGGAACAGGGGGTGGTCGTTTTTAAAAATGTACGCCTTTGTCTTCCGTTCGGTTGCGTTCGCTTGCCAAACGTCTCCGTCGCCGGAGGCAAACGGCCTTAATCTTTACCCTCTCGCGTGCTGTCATTTATCACCCCACCACCATCACCCGACCCAGCTCGGGGTTCGACAGAAGAACGCGCGTCGCGACTCTTAAAGATGTATTTTAATAAAGCGAATCCTGTCTCAAGGGTGTCCCTTGTCGGGGAACGAATTTTGGCCTGATCGAATGCCCGAAACCGATGCGAAAACAATGCCGGGCGTCGGGGAACAAAGCCCACATTCTCCCACACATTAGCACACCGTGTAGGCGGAAACGTCGGCCCAAACCACAGCCCAAAGCTTCGAGCGTCTTCGCCGAGCCACACGAAACCCGAACCGGCTCCTAAACTCCCTGGGAGGCGGTGTTTATTGAAATTTATTGAAAATTGAGTTTCCTTCCACAGCCAGCCACCGGTCGGGCCCGCGAACACTGCACCGACACCTGCATACGCAAAAACCAACAATTTCCCCAAACGGGGCCCGCCTTCGGAAACGCACGGCCCACGAGCCAGAGCAAACAAGGAACCCGCCGGTGGGTTGACTCTATTCGATTTCGATGCGTATGCGTGCCGTTCGGCCCCCTGGATAGGACTCGCGAAAAAATATGCCCAAGAAGCGATGGCGTGGCAAAAGAAGAGAAAAAAAACAAAGCCTACCGAACCGATTCTAGCGTAGGAAATTCACGAAAGCCCCCGGGAGCGACACAAAAACGAACAAAAAACGAAAACGCCCCGGCCGAACGGAGAACCTTTTTCCTTTCCCTATCAGAACGACGTGCCTGCCGCCGCCATCGTCGTCCCGACCACCGGCATCCCTTTCTTCCCTCCTCTTGGTACACGTTCACCGGAAGAAGCGGCTCGACTAAATTCCTCCCGGGGAGAGGGTTTTCCGGGTTCGCGTGTGCGGGTGTCTTGTCTTCATCAAAACCACGATCCTCTTTAAACGAACGAATGGGGCTCGGTTCTTAGAAACAAAACGGTTGCCGCTGGAAGCACCGCCTGGCATGTAACGCACAACCCTTTTGTTGTTGATTTTGGTTGTAATATCCTGTGTCAAGCGATAAGTTTAAACGAAACGAAGGCGGCAGGGCCCGGATGGGGAAGGGCCCGGTTGCAGGCTTTGCATTGCGAGCGTATGTAAACGACGGCCGTACGAAGCCAGCCTGTGTGGGCGGGATGCTCAAGGGACGCTCCCGGAAGGATATTATGTTAAGTGGAGCGATGGAGGAGCAAAAAAAACGCAGCATGAGTATGAGCATTTTCTTACATTCATTTGCACGCGTGTAACGAGTGGGGCCTATGAGCAAACATGTGCGCAAACATGACTCCTACGGGCTTAGCCTGCGGCAAGTTGACCACAATTTAAAAACTCCCGTCTTAGCGAGCTAAAACACCAAACATCAAACCCGAACCGACCGCAACCGGCCACCCTCGTTCCTGCTGATTAGCTCCACTTCGCATTCAATTGGTTCGGTAATTTTCAATTAGCGAAATTGTACCGAAATCAGCTCGGCAGAAAAATAATTTTCCAAATTGATGCTTCCTCGCGCTGCTGCCGCCGCCGTTACATCCAATTTACAAGATTTTCAATTCGACCTCGAGCGTCGTCAACGTGTTGCTTGCTGTTTTGCAGGATTTCGCTGCATCTCCCCCTCCCTCCCCACTCCCGTTCTCCCACCTCCCGTTGCCCACACTGCCTGTTGGCAGCTTAATCCGTTCGCCCGAGCAGCCAGCGGATTATATCTATTAGAAGTTGATTGAAACGAAAATTTACTCTCGCTCACCCGTACCGTGCGCTGGCTTCCTTCGACTGGTGCCGGGCTGAAGAAAGCTTTTAAAGTAAGTAGCCACCCCGCTCCCTCCCACCCTTTCCCCTTCTTCAACCACCCGTCCGTCACACCCAACCGACCGGCTGCTCGTACGCTTTGTTTGCAAATCGCGGATGCTCACACAAACTTTACTTATTAAACTTCTCGGATTGGTTATCAAAATTATTACTCCCCGAAACTTTGTCTGCCGGCGTCGTCCCGGGCGTCCCGAGACGGCGTGCGGGACTCGGCCGCAGACACTCATCGTGACCTCGTCCGTTTGAAACGGACCCGGCGACACAGGCATCGCATCTTCATCCTTTAACCACGGCGATGCTGGGACCACCCGTTGCTTGGGCGGTGAGATACGGCACGGCGATGCCAGGACCAGCCCGTGGATGTTGGCCGCGTTGTGGCGTGGCAATGTCCGAACCCTATCAGCTGGTATCGGGGCGGTGTTTAGGGTGACTGTAAACTTTTGTCTCAAATTAAATTATTAACGTATTGCTGGGGATATGATATCGGCAGAGCTTGTGGCAAACAGGGAGGGTACTGCAGTTGAAGTGTGGCATTCGGAGACGTCCGTTGCATGTTTTTATTAGTTACGACATTGTTGGAAAAAGGATCCGACTGGAGCATACACAAATCTTAAGTTGTGTATTTCGGACATTGCCTGAGAATGCAGGAAAGAGCACATGAGTACATGAGTTCAATGCTATACTATTATTAAAGTAATGACTTCAGTGAGTCAACTCGAACTCTTCCAAAAACTCTTAGTGATGACCAATATCAATCCATGAAGTTTCAATAGGCAACACGTTCATTTGTCCTTACACAATAAGTAATTCAGTAGTACAAAAATTCACCATATAGAACCAAAATATCCATTATTTTGAATCCTTCCAACGAACAAAATGAACCTAACCTACAAAAGTGCTCCTGCACGCCACTGCGTGCCATAACGTCACTAAATAATACAATAATCGTCTCATCTTGCCCGTGTTAAACTGCTTTATTTCAAACCATAGCACAAGATAAACCCACGGTAAAACCATCCGATGCGCTTAACCCACACAGCCCCAAGAAGCACACACACAAAAGGCGCCACCCCGTCAAAGCCGATCAGCAAACAGAAATTAAAAATTTCCACCTCAGCCACCGGTCCGGGGCGTAGCGAAACGTGCACGAAGATGCACGTACTACGCTGCGTCAGCCAGTCAAAGGCCAACCGGGCGGTCCTATCGGGCAAGTGTTTCCACACCCTCCCACCGTTCATCCCACCCACCTGCCCGCTCGTTATCGAGATACGATTCAGTTCCCGGCCAGCAGACGATAAGCTAACCGATATCCGTACGCCGGGCCGGTCCGGGAGAGACTTGGGTGGCTTGTTAGGCAAAAACGTGGCGTCCGGAGCCACGCAGCAGTGCGCCGGGACGGCAAAAAGGATCGCCATAATTCATACAAATCGAACCATAAACCATGCTTGTTGTCGAAGGATTTATCATCCGCTGGCCCCGGGCCCAGGGGCAGAAAGAAGTTGCAAGCGTGGATAAAATTATAATTTATCGATTTTTAAACATCATAATGGTCTAATGGCCATATGGAATTGATGGTACGCAAACAGCAGCGGCGGCCGGTTTATAAATGAATAAGGAAAACTCGACACTGGACTGGGAGGCGTGAGTCCGGCTCCATCCGTCACGGATAGGCTGCAAACAAACGGGCCCGCTCATCCGTTCCAACCAATTTGTTTCTTCACAAGTACGCACACACACACACGAGTTGCGCTCCATGCACACGGCATGTAAATGATCACTAAAGTCAGGAGCATATGAACCGGGAGTGGTGATAAGCGAGACAGCTACAACACAGCGAGCGGCAGCAAATTATGGACGGCAATTACTGCTTGAGCGTGTTGTTGCTGCTCCAGTTCGGTTGAGGTTTTGTTTGAGAAATTCATTTTCTTCCCACCACTCGGCCGAAGCGAACCGGAAGTTGGGTTCGCAACCGATCCGCACCGACACACCGGCGGGCGTAGCGCAACGTCGCTTTGTGTACGCTTGATCGTACCGCTGGGAGGATGGCCACCGCAGGACCTATCGTCGTCGGCTTCGCATCCCGAACCGAGCATCGAACCGGGAAGCGAAGCACCCCGTTAACGAGTGTCCGTAGAAAGGGCGTACAGTCACTATCACTCATCACTCATCCCACACCCCCGTTCCATGGGCCTTGACGACGCCTCTCAACTGCTCCGTTGCACATTGTGGTGATGCAATTATCATTCTCGTTATGTTACATAATGAATACGGCACACAGACACATCGGTGCGCCTTCCGTGCGGATGCTTAAGATGAAAGATTGGACTCTTAAGACCGTACCCGTCGGCAGTCGGCGCTCGGGTGAACTCTTGCACACGCGACAGCAGACCTCAGTCGGTTAGTCGGTGCCTGAATGGGGAAGCTCGATTCCTTCGTACCGGGCGCTCACCGCACGCCGCTGCGCTTTGAACTCACTCCCTGTTATTATCACCTTTCGCAGCATCGTTACCCTCGCTTCTCGCTCCAGCACCAGCAGGGTGAACCATGAGCATGTGAAAATTGTTTCAACGCAGGCGTCATATCTGTGCTCGAATCATTCTGCCCGTTGTTTGGCAGAAGAGTCGCACCCGGAGCCAAATGGGATTAAAGCGGGATAGCCTGAGGAAAGAGCTGTGTGTGTTTGGCAGTGCAATTTGGAGCTAATATTTAATGCGAATCAACATTCCAAAGAAATAATCGGTTGCTACCGTTTCAATGTGTTAATAAAATAATACACACTTAAAACGTTCCTGGAACACTTTGGATTTTTTTTCTTCCACAAATCGTTTATCGCTCGTGCCATATGCGATCCTATTGGAACCGTGTTGAAATGTAAAAAAAAAACAAAAATTAATATGAAAAGTAGGTTGTAATTCGCTGCCTGCCTGCCTGCTGCCTTCCCCACAGCACAAACAGCAATTATGCCCAACCACGAAATGTTGAGCCATTTATCGATTCGAGACACCGATTAGCATTCCCCGGTGGTAAAGGCGCATACGCGGAGCTTAATTTATATTTCAATCCCCTTCCCCTCCTACTCCCACCCCCCACCGCTGCTCGTCGTGTCAGCGTTGAAATTTTCGTCGGAAAATTTCCACCTCATCCATATCAACCTCGCAATCGGATAATCCAAGCTTTCAGCAAGCGGGCACCAGGCGCCTCCATTCCACCACGCGCGCAGTACAGCAATCATCGATGGCGTCCAATATCCGGTGCCCTCTCACCCACACCACTTAACCACTTCAAGCAGCGGCGCGCTCGCTCGCATTTGAAGATGCTTCGCCCGGGCAAATCTACTTTGGCGGATGGATGAAAATCGATCGAACGCCCGTGCCAGCGGCAGGAGAGACAACCGTCGACAGGAATGCATCCAGCGGCTTGCCTAATGAATGTTTCTACCATTCGCTCCGCTTGATGCGTGATGCCGAGAAGATGCCACAGCTGAGCATCTTTCAGCGGATTCCCCGTTGCTCCCCTCCCAGTTGCCGGTGCGCGGTTGTTAATGACACTGACGATGGCGCCCGATGATTGCGCCACCAGGCAAAGCGTCAAGGTCTCCGGGCCACCTTAAAGCACTGTCGAATAATAATGAATAATTTATGCTCGTGTGCTTGACGGCGCCTGCCGCGCTTTGCATGCGCCACGGACACAATGCCGAGTGTCAGTCAGCGGTTTCGGGCCATGTGCGAGGGAGGACTAAAAGGGACTCGTTCGATTTGAGTCGACAGCCACACCCTGCCGAGGTGCAGAGGATGGAACGATCCGAGGAGCGGGCTGATGATTGAACGCTTCCGGTTGCCGGCGAAGGAGCTACAAACATACTTGAGACTCACTTAACCTACGCCCGTACCCCAGCTTACCTTCCCGGGCCTCAATTGTGCATCGGTGCATCGCTCGGGCGGGCGTGTGGCACACATGTGTGCCCCGGTATGCAGCTGCCATAAGGCCAGCCCGGGGAGTAAATATGGACGATAAATCGAACCCGTCTAATGTCTGGCACATTGTGGCCTGCTCCACCGCCCCGAGCGAGGGGGGGGGGGTTTGTAGGGCGAGCGGGATAAAAGATTCAACGTGCGCCTTCTAGCCGGCTCGTTGCGAAACGAGCCCGCAGGTCGGTCTGGAGGGAAACATTAAATCTACATTGCGTTCGGTCGATCCTTTATCTACCGGCGTCTTATTTTCTGCCACCTCCGGCTGTGAGGGCAGAAGGAGCGCACTCCTTAGGTGCAAGATGAACCTGTGCGGTGAGCGCTACGATATGAATAGGCTGGCGAAGGTTGAGCCGATATGAAAAGCAACACCGAACAAAGCGTGCATTGAAAGAGCGTCGTCGGTTAACGCTTGCTCTGGCACATCCTGTGCATCAGCATCGTTTTGTAATCAACGGCAAATAGAAGCGGAAGTGAGAAAATGGGGCAGGAAAGGGTTGCATGAGTGTGCGACTGCTAAACGATCAACGCGTCATCGTTACCGACTGGAACTCGTGTGCTTCGATAGAAGTTTTAAGTTCGATCAGATTTTAGGTCAAATATCATCAAAGAAAGGCTTTTAAGCAGGCTACTCTTCTTCTTATAGATCTGACAAACAGTTGTTAAATATAATTATAGATTAATATGCGCATAAAACAGTATCCTGACTGTAAATTAAGAATAAAATACACGAATGTTCAAACATACTATCCATCCTCATGCATAACTCATTTCCGGTGTTCTCAAAGCTCTTCTTCGTGGCACGCGCGATCGGCCCAAACCACCCGCCGCTGTAAAACAGCCCGTTCAAGCATCATTTCAAACTAAAGCCCGACCGTCTGATGCACATCAAACGCATCAAAACCGCCGTGACATGCATCGTTAATTGAGTCCGTAGTACCGCACGAGAAAACTCGCACCGAACAACGCGCACGCTCCCGTCCCCACACTCGTGAATAAATAAACCAAATATAAATGTAGAAGAGGCAACACAAACGCGTTCAGTAAACGGAGGGCGAAGTGCTACCTGAACGCAAATCGATTCACTGATTGCTTTCCGATTTGTTCACATTCGCGGTGCAACAATTTGCAAGACGCGGCCAGCACAGGGAGATATGGGGCGGGCGGCCGTTCGTGACACCATTTTCACGACTCGCGTCACACGTTTGAACACGATCGATTGGAATCTCGTCAAGGTTAGAGCGTGCCGTGGACGATTTTTTGTTCTTTTTTTTATGTGTGCTCCCGTCCCGTTTCAAACGTCCCAACCGCGCCGATTGGAACATCAATTGAAAGCATTAATAATTCATCATAACTTCCGGGTATAGCTCCACCCCGAAGCAGCCGCCCTCCGTCCAACAGGCAAACCATTATAATCTCTGGCACGTGTCACTGCGGTCGGCTCGCAGCACCGTATGTGTACCACCACAACGACAGCCGCGTGGCGTTCGGCTGCCAGCGGGAATGGTAGTGGATCACTTTACGGATACCAGCTCAAGTAACGGCTGCCTGTCTGCCGCTTTTCTGCCCTGCTTCGTTTGTCAATCGCATGAAAAATACATACCACCCCAATTGATTGACAGTTCAAACCGCTCCGATGACAGATCGGTGTCACGCGTGGGGTGCAGCAACAGTCTCGCCCGCTCGGGAGTCCCGACACCGGCTGGACCGAGCGAAAAACAGGCGAGCTCAAGTAAAATTCGCAACTCGATCAACAAACGACAAGTACCTTCAAATATAACAACAAAAAATGTAGCTTGACACCAACATGGAAGCATTAATTTAGTTTGCAGTTTATCGACTGATCACGACTGCATGTCTGCATTATTCATCGGTGGAAACTTTCAGCCCTCGTCGCACTCCGGTAAGTGCGGGTGCGGCGGAAAACTGTGAGAAAATTCGAACTGCCACATGCACGGTCGGTGCAAGTTTCTCACGCCGTCGTCCCCATGTGCTACGGAGCGGGCAGCGTGCGACAAAGTTGTCTAGCTGTTCCGTTAAGAACATGCATCCCTGACGCGCCGTGTAGAATGGAATGGACCGAGGAGCGATAGTTGGAAGTTTTCGGAATGAATGTCCTCGCTAAACTGCAGCTAAGTAAGCATCAAAATTTGATTACGCTCCTGCAAAGGCGTGTGTTTGTGTCTTTAGGAGTGGAGTCAGGCACGTCTGGAAATCCCTCTTCAGAGTCCGATTGGACGTGAACAGACAGCGTGTCGCGTGCAGGTCTTCTATTTGCCTACGTGACACCGTTCAACAACTCCACCTCCGGAGGCTGACTGCACATGCACAAACACCGGGGCGGTTGATCGATGAGAATCGAACAAGCACAAGTTCGACGGTGTGATGCATGCTTGCACCAAAGTTTCAGCGCTTCGCGCGCATAAAGTTTGCCTCGATGTTACGGATTATATACACTGGTGAAGGTGTTTCACACTCGGTTAACAGGCGCGACACTTCACACGTCTTTGGAAATAAAAACCGAAGCGCACCGATGGGATACCAACACGATCGTGCGCTTGGATGATCCAACTCTCAAGACCATATTATAACGTCCGACTAATCCTTCATAACGCAATTTTCCAATTCTTGTCCACTCTCTTGACCCGGACGGGCCTTACGCTCATTCTCCGTATTAAACTACAGTACAGACGACGTGCTCGGCAAACTGCGAGACGAAATCCTTCATTCGTTGCATACATGTCACGCCGACCGGCGCGCCAAACTTACAGCGCCCCCAGCCGGTTTTCGGCGAGTGCCATTTAATACCAAATAATACCATTCCGTACCATACTTATTTATTCATTAGCTTCTGAAGATTTTTCCGCAGTTTATTATTCATAGGATCTCATGTGGAAATGTGCGCCATGCCCCATTTTCCGGTTTTGATTCGCCTTTCCCGCCGCGCCGTACAGCCCCGGACGCACTCCGTTCGCATATTGAACGACGCTGTGGCTTAGGCTTCTCTAATTCATTTGTTGGATAATTTTGGGGATTCCGGGCCCGGTTTCGTCATTGTTTCGTCGTCGTCGTCGTCGTCCCGGCTGCTTGTGCACGAAGGCTGCGTGCTTCATTATGGCGTACGTTTGAAATCCCTGCGCGTGATTGAGTGAAGAACACGGCAGTCCACAGCCGGTGAAGCTGGCCGGCCTAACGGCCCTGGCCGGGTTTGCGTTTGCTTTGCCGCCGGTCGTTCGGCCCGGGGCCGAAAAATATCGTACTTTAAGCTGGCCGACAATCCGAAGGCGGACACGGATTTGCTAAGCCATCCGGTATTGCCCGGTTCCGGCACGACAGGTTGGCTTCGCAGGCGGGTGAAGTTGTTGCTTGATGAAAGTCCATTCCATCCATCGGCTGCGTCCCGGTGAAATTACGGTGCGACGACCAGAACCGGTCTGCGAAAGCGCCCGCGCTAAAAGCCCCTTAATCTCCTGGGAATGTGAGCCCTGCGGCACAGGCAACACCAGAGCCGGCAGAGCACGCGAACGGCGGGCGAAACCAGATCGTCTTCCTTCCTGTTGCCGTTCTTTGTTTTTATTTTTTCCCCCTCCTTATTGAGTCTTTTCCTTCACCGTTATCCTGCTTTTTTGCTTCAAACGTCCCGCAATCTTTTCCGGTCTGAGATGAGAAAAGTTCGCCGAACGCTTAAAGCTGCCTGGTGTTTTGGTTAATGTTGTGTTTTGTTTTTTGCAAATTTGCTGCTCAAAAACAAGATTAAATTTATCTCAGCCGATTATGAGCAGGCGCTTATCTGCGCGATAAAGCTTTAAGCGCGGGATGAAGCTGATTGCGTCTTGCTAACCCTTTAAGTTTAAGCGCAAACCATGCTAGATTCGTTGATTGCTTGATCTGTGTATAAACATCAAATAAGTACAAAAATGCTAGTCAAATTGCGTTTGCTACTCCAGTGACCTCTATGTAAATTAAATTCAAACCCGCACGTAGCATGAATGCGCCCGCTCGCATCAAAGTTCCGATCATCCGTTGAGCCGGCGATCGTTGCAGGGAAGCGCTTATCAACGCATAACTCAATAGCGATGTTTCCAAATCGTACAAATACCATTTTAATTAAGCACACCGAAGCGCAACCACTTTCGGATGCTCCATTTCCATTCCAACAAACAACGGCGAAATCAGATCACCGGATCACAGGTTCCTGTTCCAATTTCCCACCGATACTCTAGCGCGCGCCATTCACTATTCACACAGATTTAGCCTAGATCGCTGCGACCGATAGCCATCGGCTCATGCCGGGTCGCTGCAACGCTCACAATCATCCACTATTAACCCATCCGAAAGCCCCACCCAGCCGGTACGGCGAGCCGTATTTCAAATGTAATTATCAAGATGAAGGCTTTAATTGCGCACGGCGCACACGCCCACGTCGCCCATATTACCTGTAATGCACTCCACAGCGGTAAGGTCAGCGTTACAACCAGCGCCATTCAGCTCCGGCTCCGGCTAAATCTCGCAATCTCGGGGCCCAAACATGCAGCAGTGCTGAGTGAAAATCGCAATTCCAATTGCAGCGCCGCCTCCACCAGAACCCGGCCCGCCTCCCCCCGGAGGTTTTCACGCAACGCCGGGCGTCTCTCGGTATTCTAGCGTCCGAAAAATCGAACCAATCGACCGAACAACCGGCTAACCAACCGTACAAACACGCTCTACCGCGCACTGCCGGCTGCTGCACTCGAGCACGATTCCGTATTCCGGCGGTCAAGTTGTTGCATTCGGCGCGCATACTAATGCAACAAGGGGGCGAGCACGGTCCTACCTCACCGGCAGCGGGGGCTAAGCATATTTCCGGGTGAAATTGTAAGAGCGAGTGAAAAAAAGCGCGAATACACACAAAACCAGACACTCATACACATTACACGCGCTCCCGCGTTGCGAGTTGAATCGATTGCGTTTTATAATTTCGTCTGTTTCAACTGCAGTTGATTACGGAAGCTGCGGAGGCGGGTACGACCGAATTCGGGATTTCAGTGTTTGCCCGTGCTCGAACTAGATAAGTTTGCGCACATGGATAACACGCGGCAACGGGCACCACTTGCACACGGAGCGCTTGATAATGGAAAGGTCAAACGTACCGCACGCGCACTGCTACGCCCGGCAATATCGAGCAGGCTTTTATATTTCAAAATAAATCACGATGGTACTTCAAATCGAACCCAGCTCACGGCGCGCATCTCGATTTTGAAGCGTCGAACGCGGGAGCAAACAACAAGCGGCTCTGCACTTCAAACGAATTGCTTGAATTCGAACGGAATCTAGTGGACTCTAGTAATAGGTTGAAAGTCAAATTATGACCCGAAAGCCTTCGAAATGGGATTTCGACGCTTATAAGTGAGGTTATGGTATGTTGAAGTTTTTTTTAGAAGAACATAGCCGCTTTATGAAATTCAATAATTTTAAAGCAATTATGAAATCCTTACTTCCAAAATGAAAAATAGAAAAAGAAAGCCCCTTATTTTGAAATAGTTTCTTGTCTCTTAGTTTTAGGATAAAATAAAAAAATAAAATAAACAAAAGTGAACAACCATAGTAAAACCTCCATGAATAGCGGTCATAGAGGACTCTATAGACAATTATTCGAATACGATTCGATACCCTGTATTTCCTTTTAGCAATCAATTGATGTAAAAACTCACTTCACAACGCATTACATATTGAGCACTCTCACTTCGGACTGCTTTCTGTTTTTGTTCATTAGTAGAGACTCGTTGAAATTTCAACCAGCGGATGCTTCACTTACAGCTCATTAAAAATGCATTCCTTCGCGTACCAATTATGCATACCGGCGCATTATTCAATCGAACACCTATTTCGATTCCGCAGCGTGAAAAGCCACCACCGACTGAGGGAAAGTTGCCGCCTCCAGTGCGCAGGAAGTGCAGGCATTAACAGTACTTATTCCGCTCAATTACTCACCCTAGCAAGCGGCTCGAAGGACCGACACCGGGAGCAGTTGTGTCTATCGATTATCCACGATACAAACGCTACCTCTCTCACTCCCATTTTCCCACAAACACAGAGGCATTCAATAGATTGTACCACAGGGGTATTCCAGACCGTTTTCCCACCCCTGAGGGAGAAATTCTGGTCGGGCACAAATCGAAGCAGAAGCCACATTTTCAATTAAAAACGCAAAACTTTCACTGCATAATTACGGCTCTAATAGACGACCGGCGGGTACCGCGCGGAATGCTGTTAAGATGATATTGCTCTTCCACTCTACGTCTCTCCCTCTCTTACTCTGTCTCTCGCTGCGCCGAAACGAGTGTAAATTAATGTATCAATTTCTCCCCCGAGGGAGAGAAGAACACGGATGCACTTCAAGTGGAAAATGTGATGTAACAATAGCTTCCCAATTATCTATTCGGAAAACTCTATGTGGAGTTCGTGTTTCGGCGCGTTTTTCTTCTCCATACCCCCTCTCCGTCTCACGGTTCACGAATTTCAGTTTGGCTCAGCGTACACCGGAGGAAAAAAAACAACGTGAATCCCACACTTCAAGCTCGCCTTGCCCCAAACGGAGCCACTGACCACGCAACACACTTTTCCCACACGGTACGGTGTTGCTTCCGGAAGCTCGTACCATAAGCGACCATGCACACACGTGTGTGTGTGTGTTGCAGTTGGTTGAACTTTGAAGTGTGCTTGAACGTTTGTGGTTATTCGGTAACCAGAAGCGAGTTTCGACACTCCCGGTCGGCATTAGAATTTGCACCCGTCCCGTATCGGTGCGGAGAGCCGCTTAGCGCGAGCGCTTGGGAGCGAGGCTTAGGTTCGAGACTGTGAGAAAGTATGGCACTGCATTTTTCGGCCACCAGACCACCCTCACACCCCAACCGTGCTATCGGAACCGATTCGGGGCGATTACACACCGCTCGCAAACCACGGAAGAAAAGATGGGATAGTAGGCTTTTGGGGGAGGGTTTGGGGGGGGGGAGTGTTCCCACTGAATGCGAGTGAAAGGATGCAACATAAAATTATGCCACACATGGTGAGCCCTGTGAGTACGCGGCAACCCCCGGTTTTCGGAATGTAGTGCAAACATACAAGAGAAAGTTATTTTAGTTGCAAATATATTCAACACATACTCCGCACTTCGCTCCTGGTGGTGGTGCTGCTGCTGCAGGCACCCGGGGGCTGCACAAAAAGGAAGTGCTGGACAGTTACCCCCGGTCCCGAGCAGCCTGTCCGCGGTACCGCTCCGAAGCGCTGGCGGAGGGCAGGATTTCCGCTTGGGAAAACTCGAATTTGCGTTTCAGCAAAATTTCACTACACTTTGGGAGTATGTAGCGGGTGTGCACACGTGTGTACATGTGTGTGTGTAAGCCGACACTAAATTATGAGCTCAAAATCGCACCAAAAGCAACCTTCTGGTTGTTAAGGGCAAAAAATGGGTCCGTACCGGCAACACAGAAAGAAGAAAAAAAACACCGGGCACATCCAGCGGTTGGTCGGTTGGGTGCGGATTTTTAACCACGGACTTGACGGGGCCACCGTGGGACACAATTTTATGAAAAAGGGCTCGTTACCTCTGTATTAACGGTGCACTGAAAAGCGGTCACGCTGAAAGGGCGATGGGATGGGAATGCGGCCTCCAACCTTCGGCAGGAGCATCTGACACATTCAAAAACTCCCTCCTTGTTTGAAGAAACTTAATTGCGAGAAAAGTGGGAATGGCTGCTGCAACGAATTAAAATCATTTTAAACTCAAGCTTGACGCATTTCCATGGTGACGCGTTGGAAGTAAAAACGAGATCGGTTCAAATACCTCGGCATCCTTGACGGGCGTGACAGGCCTCGAAACGGCGGTAGCTTTTAGGAATGCCGGTATTACTTGTTACTATATTTATCGCGATTTCGTTGAGTAGCAGCAGAACCCCATTATCCTGCCATGTGATGCTCGAAGGCATGCGCGAAAACACGTTAGTCCCCGTGAACACGTACCTTTTCGCGGAACGAAACATAACGCCTACGGAACGGAACGCACAAAGCGACCAGCGCTACCGAAACCATCAATCATTCCATCAATCAGTCAACCGATCAATCAATGCACTGGCACAAATGTTGCCACCGACGGGTGCGGTAATACATCCATCGGCTGAAGGTGAACATGATTTAGATTGCGAATTCGCTCACAACACCACATCTGGCAATCCGCTCCTACCGCCAGGTGCGTCATAACCGGCGAAACTTTTCGCGTGTTCAGATTAGTGCGTGGAACTGTGCTCCCGCGGTACTTTAAGTAACGCGGAAAAATATCTATTAGTAATCACCATTATTTCATTACATTTGAAATTATAAAGAAATTAGTTTTTCGTCGAAACTCATTTCTTCCATGCTAATTTTATGTGACCCCGTCGAGTACATTGATTGCAAGGAGAACCAAATCAAATAAATCCTCCCCCGGTGACAAACGCAATTCAGCTTGCTTTCGAACGAATCACTTAAACTGCACCACCCACGTCGTCAACAGCATCTTTTCCATCGCTTCCAGCGGATTCGTGCCATTTCGTCTCAACCCCCTTGCATCCGGGGCTGCAGTCACTAATGAAAGAGATCCACCAAATTGAAGCATACTGCTGCCGGTCCAACCGAAGACAAACGATGATCCATCCCTTAATTGTGCGCCATTACGGTGCCCGGCGAAAGCGACTGGGCGCCTCCACCGGGGCCGGGAGAGAAAGAAATACAAATGAATATTTCATAACCACTAATGAAAGACGGCGGCGAAGGAAGGATGATGCAAACCGGACGAGATTCCAGTTCGTTTCATTCGTTCTTTAAGGCGAAACAAGCGTTTCTGCACTTTGTCTGTTGCAAGTTTAAATTATTTTTTTTAATCAGTGCTTTTTCGCACGACTGCGCTTACTTCTGTTTGTTTGCTAATTAACTCTATTCCATTCCAGAAAATTCTTTATTTGATTGTAACAATTTCGCACATCATGCACATTGATTCTACGAAAACGACTAGAAATCAAACACTCGTACGGGACACATTTCACATCGATTTCTCGATAATGATCTATCGTAACTTCGTCGCTCAATCAGGTACCATAGACGATGAGGTACCGTTACATAACATCGACCATTGTCCATTGTTGGAAAGCAACCCACGCCGCTCCGGTTGGGTTTCTTTTCCCGGAAATCATTTCGCAGCAAAACGCTCCTCAACAAATCGGAAGCTTTGCATCACAACGCCGCACCGGTGCAAAATCACTTATTCAAATATTTTCTCCACTCAGCGCGCACGAAGCGAAGCGCACGAGCAAGGGAAAGAAAACAAAATTTGAATAACAATCTCGCGTAGCCCCCGCCCGCAGGCTCACCCCAACGCACCGGAGTGCCGTGGTGGATCCGTTTCAGCTATTTCGCACAATCGAACCGCTCTCATTTGCCGTCCCATTATACGTCCAACTGGCGACAAGTAGGTCGAGGAGTATCCGCCACGGCTTATGCAAACGGCATCATTATCATCATCTTATGATTGGAATCATCGTCTTCAGCCGATGTTTCGTCGCACGGCGCGCACCGGTCGCAACCTGGCCGCACGGAGCCGCGCTCGGGGACGGAGGCGTGAGAAGATTATGCTTTTGAGGTGGCAACGACACGATGGGGCCAGCAAAAAAAAACCATCAGAGAACCATTCGAAATCCGGCAAAATCAACTCAGATTTCCGGTTCTCGCTGCGTTTTTTTTACGAGTGCCCCGTATCGGTCCCGACAGATTCGTGCAGTTAACACAATTTGAATCGATCTCGCAGAGGGGGACGAAATTCGATAAATCCAGTCAATCAATGGCGCTTCACGTCCGGTCCGGCAGGAGATCGGAACGGAAGCAGTGTTTTGTCACTGTCAGGCCGGGCGGTGCTCGGTTCAAAAATTAAGGCCACGTAATGAGTTGATCGTTGAGGGAAATAAGTTGATTTATGCGTTCCGAACCGTAGCGTGTCCCTGAACGAAGCCTAAACTGGGCGTGTACAATATTCTCTTTGCCCCGATTGACAATCTTTTAGACAACAATCAAGCTATCGTGCCCCGAAACTGGTCATCCGTTCCACCGATTAATCATGTGTCGAATAATCAATCAATTTGTGGACATGAAAGAAGGTCCGAGGTCACCGGCCGGAGAAAGAAGACGGGATGTAGTTTTTCCCGATAATTTAAAACCATCTCAATCCCGATACACCCGATCGATTTTCGCCGTTAAAGGGTCAATTAAAATTAATTACTCCAGTTCCAAGGAAACCCCGTTGCACCGGGCTTTTCGTTTGCGAACCCCACCGCTGATGGATGGAAAGAGATATATTTATTCTCAACGCCACAGACACCTGCAAACACAGCTCGCTCCGACTGATTGATCGGAGGGAGCCCGCCTTTGATGAGCTGCAAATTAGTCGGAGAAATTACACCGACAAACATTGGTTATCGATTTCCGGTTTCGTGACGGGCTGCGTTCGCCCACTCCCGAACATTCGCCCAAAGGGACGGGAACCGTTCGTACAAATTCGGTCACCTCGGGCCACCTCGAGCTCGAAATCAACCGCCTGCTTTGGCTCGAGTTGCAGGTGCTTTTAAAGAACGATAGCTCTTCATCTCTTTCGCTCGAGCGGAAACAACAAACAGCTCAAACATTTGCAAAAGCATCACCTCACTCGTGACCTGACCTCAAGCTGTGTGTCTGAATGCGTCTGTTGTATCATACCGTAACGAGATCATAAAATCAATCACCCTTCGGAGCGGGAGGAAATGATTTATCGACGAAAGTGTACTCCGTTAGAGCCCTGGCAAACTATCCTTGCAGAAGAATTCAATATATACACTCTCGGCGTGCCACTCACGAGCTGCCGACGAGCGATTCCTTTGAGGGTTGCAACCACCACCACCACCGGACAGGTGCCACTCCGATGAGCATCCCATCCAAACGGCTTACCAGTCCGGTCTGGTGAACCGTAAATGAGACGAAATGAAATAAGACGATGGTTCTAAGCTGCTGTTGGTGAAGCATAGGTTGGCACGTTCGAAGAAGCCGAAGAACCACCCAAACAGACAGGTTTCCCAGGGCTGTGCGCCCGGGGAAACACGTTCGGTGACTTCATTTCGCTGTGCTTCCAACAGCTCCAAGCGAAACAACGCATAAAAAATAAAGTTATGCTGCTCGTGCGGTGCCGCTGAATGCTGATCGTGACCCCTTTTTCGCTCGAGTGTGGGTGCAACCTGAGCAGCTGAACACCTCACCGGCTCGAAGCACCTGCCAGCGGAGAGTAGCAACAACATAAGAGATGAAGAAACACTCACGCGACGCGGCGTGGAAGTTAATGCGTCGTCTTCGGCGGCAGCAATCCCGTTTTGCCAAAGCTCGTCACGAAAGCTCATCAATTGATGAGAGGAATCAAGCCCGGTGAAGCGCATCGCCTCTGGGTTGCGATATTTTTACGATGCATCCTGTGGTTTGAAGGGAGCCGGTGTGTGTGTGTTTTTTTTTATTTCATTCTGTGTTGCCATTTTCTTTTCTTGAGAGCGCACCCCATTTACACCGCACCGAAAGTGAAAAGTAATGGCACATTTGCGAGAGACGCGCCACCGTGTGGGAAGGGTTTGAAATTTGATTTTCCACGGACCAGTACCTCAGCGGGGATGCATTTCTGTGGCGTCCGCTCAAGTGTGCTTAATGTGCAGCGCTGTCTTGTGATCCGTAATCGCCGACGTTCGATTTCACGTACTATCGAGTTTCAGCCAATCTGGCCGAGCTTTATGCTCTTGTGTGCGAGACGCGAAGTACTTACGAAAGCTTTATTAGCGACCGTTTGTGGAATGGTTATTTTATGTGATGGAGAAAAGCGTTCGCTTCGATGACGTGTGACGATTTTCTTCTGTGAGCTTCGTTTTATTTCACTCTGGAAAGCGTACGTTCCAGTTCCGTTCCGTGTTTTTACGATGAAAAATCACACTTATGACAACATGAACAGCAGACTTTCTAGGTTCTCTTCCATTCTTTACCACCAAAAGAACATCACAGCGCTAAATGCACACCGGTGACAGGCACGCTTTCTTTAGCAGTAACAAAGTACTCTCTTTCTTCCTCGAAAACACACACCGTTCCCAGAACACACCGCAACAGCTCACTCACTTAGTGGATTACGGACGTACGCGCGCGACGCCCAACGGAGAATGTCCCACGACTGGCGGTATCCATTTTTAAACCGAAAAATGTTCCCAGCGCTCCGGCCCGTCGGGAGCGGCACGACACTCTCTCCACGAAACCATCAACACGGCCGACACAGGCCACAATGTACAACAATAAGGTACGCAATGCGGCCGGGTATGCCCGGTCCCTCCCCAGTACACACACCGATACCCCTTAATGTCCTGTCGGTCTGATTCCCACACAGATTTTATGCCACTCTAGGGGAGGGTGAGCCGAACAATCCGACAATCCTACTACAACCTACACACACACACACACACGACCGAAACCGAAACAAAAACTAAAACAAAAAACAACAAAAACCAACACCGGCCCCGGTAAACGACATAAAATCTCCCGGGGATCCGATCCGATGTGGTTCACGCATAAAAAATTCATGCTGTGTCTCCGTTTTTTTTTGTCTTGTTTTTTTTTGTTGTTGTTGTCCCCAGGTACCGGCGGGCCTAAATATCGAATGGAGGCTGTAAGAGACAATTGTTTTGCCACGCTCTGCTCTGCGACTACCTTACGGCCTGTGTCCTGTTCGGAGCGTTAAACAGAGGGACACAACATTTTCCACCAAAAAAAACCCCACACGGTGCAATCCCACGGAGGAATAGAACCGGGCTGCACTCACAAACACGAGCACGCTTACGACGCTTTAGTTTTAATAGACCCGTGGCAACTCGCAGCGGGGAAAGTTTTCCGACGGTAAGTTTATAAATGTGCTCCGAAAAGAAATGGGCTCAAGTTTTCTTATTATTGTGCGACAGAAGCGAACCGAACGGAGGACGCATCTGCCAGGGTTGCAAAGCAGCCCTTAAGGAAACGCATGGTCCACTGCAGCCGATGAAGTGAAGCGAAGAAATTTAAAACACAACACACGGGCGCCTGCTGCAGAGCGAACGACGGCGAAGTGCGCGAAACTATATGACCTGTGACCGATCGAGAAACAGCACCGGAACCAGATGGCTCCGGTGTACCTTTTCTTTCGTTCGTTCGTGGTCTTTGCGTCTTTTTCCCCCAAACGGAACGCCCTCGGACTCGGACATTCCAGGCGTACAACACGATCTAGAGGATGACACAACGAGAACAGAGCGTATGTCAACAGCGAGAAACAATGATAGCGACAAAACGGTTCAAAGTTCATCTCGTCGCGCGATCGGGCATTGCTTTCGTTTCTTTCTCGCAACTCGCTCCTGTCCCGAGCGTACAAACCGGAAGCTCGCATCCGTAGGGAAACGTCTAGACGGACGGGTTAGACGAGCCGTATCGGGAATCGGATTGCTCCGGTGTCAAAAAGTGCTATTATCCGAAATGCCGGCCACTCTCGTTCTCTTCAGGAGTTTAGAGAGATCAGTTTTAAGAGTTCTTTGATACACAAAAAAAAGTTGAAATAAATCCCACGACCGCGGGCCTTCATTTCCGCGCTACTTATGTAGCACTTGTCATCAACTTGAAAGTGTCATCATCGGGCCAAGACATCACAGCCGGCGGGAGCCTACTTTCCATTAGTTCTTGTTGTTTCGGTTCTGCTTCTGTTCCCCTCCCAGCTGTTATTATGATCCCCTCCCACCCAACGACCCAACACCAGAGCCCGAAAAACCAGACTCGAAAGTGCCAGAAACGGCGTCACTGGATCTGAAATTCAATTTAAAACAAACATATCAATTTCCCGGCCAGCCATTTGCTGGCGTTCCGGCTCCGGTCGACCGGTTTTATGCGGTTCGCTTTGGAGCGTCTCGCGACTTCACCCCACCCATCGGCGCCACTTCCAGCCCGCAGAAGGCCCGAACGGTTGCCGTGTTTTTGGAGTCGGTTGGTCGGGCGGACGTGGACGACGACGACGACGGGTTTATGTTGTGTCCGTAAACAGCCTCCATTTATTTTTTCCCGATCGAAACATGAAACGGCACAAGAAACGATACCAAGCGGGGGTCGGGTGTTTCCCATTCATTCCGGTCCTTCGGTTGCCCGTTTTACATTTCGCACGGATCACATGTCCACGTGCCGTTTTGTGCTTATGCCGTTTCGGTGTTCGTTTATTTCTCTCGCTCTTCCTTTTCGCTCTTTCTCCGTCCGTTCCCTTGCACGGTTGTTCCGCGGTACACCACTCGCTTCTTCAGATAATCCTACCGACAACATTCCAGCCCAGAGGTTTTTGAACTGCACTTCAACTGAAGGCTGCTGTTGCTCGGCGACGACGACTAATACGACCGGAAAGTGACCCGGGTCCGCCGGGTAGTCTCGGTAGGCAATAAATCAAGCTTTTCACGCTTTAAGATCTCCGTCTCCGTGCGCTCTGCACACGTGGTAGTGCGAGCGGTATGCGAGCGAATTAAATTTAATTGTGTAATTAATGACGAGTGAATAAAACGGTACTTTAAAGCTTCCAATTGGCCAATAAAAACTTATCGACCTTCCGTTCCCCTGTGGGACAGCTATCGCACGCAACCATTTACCGCCGTTCAGGTTCGTATATCGCATAAACTATTCCAACTCTTCTTTGATCTTTCTTCTTCCTAAAGAGCGGAGAATGTATATATCTGAAACCCGATCCTAAACTGTGCGATTATACGCACCCACACGCACCGCGCCATTACTGAGCGGAAGGCGACATACGCTGCCCGAAAAGTTTGAACGCACCACGCTTAAAGCTAACCCAGCAAACGCGCACCCACACACCCACACACAAAAGCACTCGAATCGAACAAAGTTTTTCGAAGAGGCTCGCCCAAGAACTTTCCCGGGGCGACCGGGGAGGGCGCTGTTTTGGTTTTGTTTGCCTTTTTTCCGAACCAACCGCACAAATCTCGCCGTTCCAAACATTCCGGAAACGTAAATCCCGGCAGGCCGGCTGGCAATGATGATGACGATGATGATGCTTGGTTTGCTTAGGGTGCGTGCGTGTGTGTGTGTGCGAGAGGTTGCCTAGGACCACCGCAGCGATGTGGGTCATCCTCTGGGCGGCCAGAGAGGCGAGGAGCTTTTTATGTTATTTTTAAAGCGATCCCGTAGAATAAATTAGGTTGGCAAAACTGCCCCCCCGGGCGGGTAATGGAAGTAAAACCTGGGCGCGCAGTAACAAAAAAAAACGCAACAGCGCAATTATTCACCTGCCGGAGCCGAATTTCAGGTGAAGGTTACATCTAAAATTTAAATATTATACACGGCGGCCGGAGGATCGGGCGAGCTTACTGCTTTGCATGTTTGCGTGTTGCTCGGTGGCAGGTGTCTGATTTCGTTTTTCTTTCCTTTTTTTTTGTTGCTCCTTGTTTGCACAGAATTTCATTTACGCCAGACAAAGGAAACACTCTGCTACATTCGGGAGCGTCTAGAGCAAAAATCAAGGGCATCTTAAGAGGAAAATAGTAAGCAAATTTGGTACGACAAAGTGTTGCTTTCATCTGCTCGGCGCAGCCTCTTCAAAGAACCGCACAGAGATCAAACCCGCTCTGCCCGGAAGGTGAAAACACAACATTCCTCCACCGGGCACCGGGTTCCGCGAATCGTCGCTTTGTTGTTCGAGAGGTTTTTTCGTCTCTATTATTATTTTTTGTTTTCACTTGCCGCTGAAAATCGCTATCAATTTGCACGCCTCCGCCCCGGGCGCGTGAAGTAAACCACACAAACACAAGCAAATTGCTGGTTAATCCGCCACCACGCCACGGGCGCGCTAATGGATCGCAGGGATCGACGGGCAGGCAAACGAACCGCAAAGTCATTTGCTACTTATCAATCGACATTACCGCCCCGACCCGTCGATGACATCGCCCGGGGCGCCACGACGCACCGAACCGTTACATCTACACCGCCACGCCGTTGGTCCGCGGCCCAGCTCTAATTACAGCCCGTCCGCTAATCCGCTGCCCACCCGGGGTGGGGTTCGGACGTGGAAGACAGCGAACCCGCCCGCCGTTTAATTAGCTAAGCAAAATCGACACATTTAAAGCCCCTCGAGGAACTGCGGGAGTAACCGCTTTCAAGAAGAAAGCCCACAACAGCTTCCTGAGGATGTCGGCCCGGCACCCGGCGACTACCAGCGCTGACGAAACAAAGGAGTGATTATGGCTTTACCAGCGACTACACCATCGCCATCGCCATCGTCGTAGTCGTTGTCGTCAGCACGCTGGGAAACAAAAGGCGCACCCAGCGCTCTGCAAGGATCACGGGACCATTTCCTAGGACAGGCTCGCTTAATGAGCAGTGAAATGGTATCGGTGTCTCGCTGTTATCCTCGATGCTTCAAGCCCGGCCCAGCACGGGAGCAACAGCTGCCCTCGAGCTAGGTGCAGAGCCCGACGCCACACACACAAAAACGGAAAGGTCCCAAAGTTCGGATGCTAATTCTGTGCTGCTTGACACAACTGGCGCGGTGGGGTTTTTGCAGCCTTTCCCGCACTACACGGGAGCCCAAGAGCGACCTAGTGGAGTTATGGGGACAGGGTTTTTGAATAGCAAACTAAATAACGACGACCCGGTAGCTGTTGGAGAGCGTTTGAGGTGGCTTTCCCGAAGCGGAGGGGGGGTGCATTAATCCTTCGGAGATGTCACGGCCGGCTGTTAATCGCCAACGTGGTCACCTTCAGCGGAGTCAGGTTGCACAAAGCGAACCGGAGGGGGGAGCACAAAATACGAGAATAAAATATCGTCCCCCTACGCCACCGTGGACGAGGAATGCATGGGGTTGCAGGATGAAAAGAATGTTGATAAAAATAGCTGACCTAGTTCCGTTGTGCTGGTACGCGTGGAGAGCAAGTAGTCGCAACTGTCGCTTTAAAGTAATGGCGGCGTCTCTGGATCGCTGCGCCTATAAGCGCCTGCCGTGGGATGTGTTTTTCTTTGCACTTTGCAACCGACGTCGTCGACGCTGGGCACACTCGGGAGGCGAAAAATTACGCACTCACACCATCACACATAACCGACACACACCAAGCCACACACAAACACAACTCACAGCCACGCAGCTTTCCAGGTCGTATTGCGCCGTACACACACCGGGCACGCTTTTCACGCGGCTAGATTGACATTCCTGATTTCAAGGCAAGAATCTTCCAACTCGTTGCAACACGACACGACACAACAACAATGCACGGAAACACACACACACACACGCTGGAACCTTGTGCCACCGCACTGCCACTTCCTTTATTTTTTTCCTTGCTGTTGTTTTGCTCTTGTACTAGAAAACTTCTTCGGGTAGCACAATAATCCAGCGGGACACACGCGCACACACACGTTGGAAGACGTCAGCACCCGTTAGCACTTACGTTTGCAGCAGCCTGTTCGGTGGGTCTTTCGGAGAAATATGTTTCATCTGCCAGCAGGCATTCGGCGAACGAAACGCCCGCACCTTGGGTCCTGAAAGAAGAGGATTTGAACGGGGCAACAAAATACGGTTTTATAATTGGGAAGTTTGGACAGACGTTTCACGCCGTGTTTGCTCAGTATGCCATGAGCTGCCTAGGCGTGCGCCGCATTGAGTTGCATGCTAGGGTTTATTCAAAATAATTCGATCCGGGTCTAATTAGTGTACGTAGCAGTCCTGTCGAATGTACTACTGCTCCCATTATGCTTCTTCATCTTCAATCGGCTCCCTCGCCCGCTTCAAATGACCGAAAGCCCCCGAAGGCTTTCGAACCCAACGGTCTACCGCAGCGTTGAAAAGAATCGCATTTTGCGCAACAAAAGGAAAGTCATTTCACTGTTCGAACACTCCCCCCCGAAAACCCATCGTCAACATTAACAATGCCCGATGCCGGCAGCCGTCGTTTTCGGCGGCCCCCGAAATTGTGCGGATTCTTGCCAGCTGCGTTAACGATGTGCTGCTGCCCGCGCACAGCCGAACCTAGCTCCGGGCCTCGGCGGGAGGATCCGGTGTGATTATTTTTATTTTATCTGCTCCAGTCGCGGACGGGGCCTCGGGGGCGGGCAGGGCTTCGCCCCGGCTTCGTTCGATTACCGCGCGCCAAGACGACTGCGTATCGGCCTCCCGGGTTTATGGTTTATTTCTGTACGGCGTGGAGCAAAGTTCTGATAACAGCGCTACGTAATGGCGTTGGAGCTGCGTAATGATAATACAAGCACGGAGGGACGCGATCCGCGACGCGACGCTCGGGTGGTATTGATTTCAAATTTCAAACAACGCCCCGACTCCGCCAGTTTCCGATTCAATTATCCCTGGCCCGTGTTTGTTACGAACGAAGCGAAGGCAAGAGAGGCACCAGCGGATAGTTCGCAACCGATCGAGGACGATTGTATTACGCAACGGCTGTCGCATACACCGAACCTTCGGCGGAGTGGAGTTTACTTCCTGCCGTTGCCTTTCTCACTGTTCCGGTGCGCTGTCGCTGGTGTGAAACTCGAACTTGTCTGCCAATCACTCAAACTCAGGCCAGTGACAGACGGAACGGAAGCGATCGGTCTTGATTTGGTCTGCCCCGCACACAATCACACACACAGGTGCAGTAAACAGCGTGTTACTCGCACTTACAGCCACACCGCCAGCCCGTCACGACATTCGACATTCCGTTGAACCTAATAAATCTCTCGCACGACCCCGCCAGGTGCCCACTTCACGAACCGGAAGCTGGAGCCTCGCACAACAGGGTCTCACCTCACGTTGTGTTGAGTTTTTTCTTCACTCTCCGTCTTTCACTAGACGCCTCCCACAAAAAGCCAAACCCAACACAGGGACACAGGGGGTTTGGTCGCTTCGAGCACGAGCCCAAAACGGTTGCGATAGGGCACGGGCCACGCCAGCCGAGATAACGAACCGATAACGACACACCGTCACCGTCAGCCGGGCTGTTACACCGTCGCGGGATGTTGCCAAACTGCCGTCGGACGCTTCCAGCATCCGTGCCGAGCGGGTTTCGCGCGGTTCATCCGAGGCCGCTCCTGCGAGCAGATTCGGCGTTTCTCACTCGTGTGTCGCTTCGTCGGGCGTGTGTCCGGGACGTGAGCAAAGTGCAATATTGACGAGATGTGTTCTCACGCGAGGTGAGATGAGTGGGAAGAAGTGAGTAGCTGGTGCTGCCCGTGAGGATGCTGTTAATACGATATCTATGGGGGAGTATGCGATATCTATTTCTACCGAAGGGTGTTATTTTCACTGCTATATTTACATTTTTTCCGAATCTTAAAACTGTTCAGAACTTAAGATTCAAATCCTAACATTTTTTCAGACAAAAAAGGTTTGTCATGTAACTTTTTGAAAGGTTTAGCTCTCTCCTGAAGATATGCGAGAAAATAAAATGAAAAATTTTAACGAATAGCATTATTTGTTAGTTTTGTTTATGTTATTATTTTTTCTGAATAATTCATGTTTTGTTTCACTATTTTTAAAAGATTTACTTGCTTGGGCTTATTTTGCCATTTTTCCCCAAAATTGGTGTCAAATACTTTGCATAACGATACAATATTTCCAATCTTCAATTATGTTCATTGTGCGAAATGGGCTTCAATAGTAAAACAATGTTTAAAATATGTCTTTAAATAAACAAATTTAACGCAGCATCCTAGTACACTCTTTAAACAATACTTCCTACAAATTCTATTACACATGTCCTTACGCACTGCTACATCCGCTGCTAAGCGCGCGGTGAAACGAAAACATAAACAAGAACCAGCCCTGCTCACGGCTCGTAGTCATGTCCCAGCATCTCACCTTACGGAAACGGAAACGAAAAGAGCCGTGATAAAGCCAAAGTCCACCGTGAGAAGAGCACGGTTCATGCGATCCTTTCACTCTTCTGTGCCTTCCTTTCTCACCGTTCCACCTGTTTCGCGTCCTCGGTCGGGGAAAATCTCGCTCTCCCGATCCCAACACGACGGTTCATCCAACACGCCCGGAACGCGCCAACGGGAAGACCGGGTGCGGACGCCCTCCGGTGAATCGAAGAAAGGAAGATAAACAAATGCCCGACCCGACCGAAGTGTCGACCTCACACGGCCGACCATGCGCACTGCGTTCGGTCCGGGGAAAAATAACAATCTCCAGCGACGACGGTTTTTGGCGAAACGGAACCGAAACGGCCTCACGGGAGCCGTTCGGTTGTGGTGGTTTTTTTTGTGTGTTTTCGTGTACTATTTTTCTACGTTTTTTTACGCCACTCCACGATCGTGGGGAAAAATAAAGCAAGCCGCGTGAGTGAACATTGTCGAACAGATTGTCATTGCAATTTGTTGACGTTTCTATTTGGCAGGAACGTTTTGTACGGCCTAGGAGTTGGGAGTTACGCTAAACTTGGTAAGGCAAATGTTATTTTACTCGCAAACGAATCTCACGTATCTCTTTCATTCGTTAACAAGACCCAACATGAAGCACGTTTTCTTCTACTATTATCGATACCTTTGGTACGATGCAATTTACTACTCAGTACTTGTCACAGGCCCGGATGAACTTTACTTCCCCGAGAGCGATCCGTACGCCGACAGCTCACAGTCGGGAAAGAGCGTGAGAATGGAGACTGGCTGAGAGTGGTTGAGAGTGGCAGATTTCTAGGATGAATGGAGACGAATAACAACTCAATAGAGGCAGGTCATGAAACGAGGGCAAGTAATTGTTGTGTTGCCGAGATCAGCCACATAAAATGCTCGGAAATGGGTTGAAGCGTTCAAGTTTTTTATTTTATTTTTTGTGGTTCTTTTCGTTTTCCTCACATTTAGACTCTGTGCGTAAATTGAGTTGATGAATTGAAGATACATAAATTGTCAACCAATTAATTACTGTATTTATGAGCACTTTATGCCCATATCCCTTCTACCTCAACCTAGTCGTTTATTCCGTTCACTTCAATAGGAAATGAATGATGAACCATAATCACAGACTCTAATCCAATCATCATCTCGCAGTGGAACCATCTGTTTCCAAAGAACCAACTGATACTGTAGGTGACACCGCTTTACAAAAGACTCACCTACAATGCATATCTCCAGTGACGTCCCACGTCCAATCCCGAGTCAATCTTAATCCCTACGCCACCATACACACCCCCACACAGTGAATTCCAATACAGTGGTCAAGTGAAAACAACAGAGAGTGAGAGAGAGTGAGAGTGAGAGAGGGCGAAAGTGCTCGCGAACAACCGATAGAGCAACGAAAAAAATCTGCCCTCAACCGCTTGTGACCCACTCGATCGTCCGATAGGAAGTAACCAATTATGACGTGAAGAAAAAGTCCGTTAGTCAGCTGAACCAGGACAAAAGGACGCTCCACTTCGGGACGGCGGGCCGGCAAAGATTGGACCGGGCGAAACTTTGCAAGGGAAGGACAAAAAGAAGAGGACATCGATGCAGCGGCAGCAGCAGCAACAACAAAAAAACGCACACCGAGTTTGCGTTAAGTGGTGAGTTAATGGGTTTTCCGCAGAGTGGTTTTTCAAAACGAACGTAAAACGAATTGCGTGACGGGCGGTGGGTTTCCGGTGGGCTTAGAAAGTGGTGGCCATCCCGGTTCCGGCCGGTGCGTTCCGGAGGAGGGGAATTGAACGAACGAACCTGAGTCAAACCGAGTCAAACGAACAACAACAACAAAACCCGCAGCTAACCGTCGATACCGCCCGGATGCCGGCAGGGCTGCGAGAGGCTTAGGGCGAAAGGTTTTGTCGAGTTTTCCACCCCATCACGCGAACGCGTGGGAAATATTGAGCGATGTGCCAATTGCTACAAGGTAGCAACGTTGTGTTTTTTTTTTGTTCGTGTCATTCTTTCTATTGTTTTGCCTGCCACTGACACGTGCCCGAACGCAAAAACTAGTACGAGAGAAGTTTTTTTTTTGCTTTGTGTGCGCGCCTCGGACGAAGAATCGCCGGATGATGGTGGAATTAAAAATGATGAAATTATATCGCAGACCGTCTTGACAGAAACGGGTCCGGCGCGGATGGGTCCGTGTTGCGTGGATTGTGAGCGGTGAAATATTGAATCATTCGGTAAGTGAAATGACAAAAATTTTCACCCGTTCGGAGAGAAAGCATTTACCCTCCGCTTAACCCTGTCTGGGATGAAGAAAATGAAGGTGAACAAGGAAAACTCAAGGGGTGTTGGACAATAAAATTCATTTTTTTTTTTATTTGAAAATAATTTCGTTCAGTTCTTGTCAACAAATTAGTTTTGGGGACATTTTACAGCAATGCTTAATATGGAATGAAGCGTGTGTTTTTTGTAACGTAGTCATTATTGACCAGATAATACTATTAAACTAATAACAAATTAAAATACTTATACTAATACTCATCCGGCTGATAATCCATGTTCTTAAGCTCTTCAAACGAAAATAAACGTCACTTCAATCAGTAATTGTTATTTTAAGAAATCATGTTGATGTTGCAATCATGCAAATCATGCAAATCATGTTGAAATGTTGCAACAGAATACTCCAACAAGTCATCTTAATATTTCCTACGTCCTACGTGAACTGTTTATCCGCTCAAATTCCGTTCCTGCCTTTCAGCCTAGCACAAACTCCTCCATGTTGTCTCACTTGATCCTAATGGATGTTCATGGCTAATTGAAAAAAGTATGAAAATAATTTCATTTCCTCCCACAGAACCCTCGCAGACGGAGCTACACTGTCCATTCCGCAGCCATGCAACCTGCACTATTTTCTATTTCTGTACCATTCCGCAAAACCAAAACAAGCCTTCGCTTCGTCCGTCGGGATACGTTCCTGCGCCAACCTACCAGAGCAACACAATACTTCGCTCTTGCATCGGTTTGCAACCGTACACGTATCATTATGCCTAGGGTTTACTGCTTAAAACCAAACGGCCGTATAATTCATCCTCGTCCTGCACGAACACACACACACACCTGGAACAAAAACCACAGACCAGTTGGTCAGCTAGGGAAAGAGAGAAAGGTAGAAAAAAAATCACTTTAAATCCTAAACCTCCCTCCACGCCACTGTGCGACTAATGCTAATCCCACTTATCCGCTTTGCTTTCGAAAGGGGTAGCAGTCAGTAGTTCTGGGCAAAAGTCAGAAATCCGAAGCCCCGACCGAACCCGATGACCAGGAGAACCGGTGTGCAGGAATTAAAATAGCAAATTTCTAAGCAATTGAAAGGATTCGCTCCGGCTCACTCACGGTAGGCCCGTCGGCTAAATGTCCCGGTGCGTAGAATAAAACTCCGAACAGTCGTCCCCATTTCCGGCTTCGCTTCCACTGTTGGCCAGAAGCGTGCGACCGGCCGTACCACCAACCAGCAGGGCGATTATTGCTCTCAAAGGAAGACAAATTTAGGATCTATGTCTAAGGAGTGTTAATATTTTTCATTTCCGTGCCGAAAACGGAGCGTCCGAACGTCAGAGTGGTCATTTTGGTAGTTCTTCTACCGGCAGGGACGGAAAAAATGCATCCCCAGCCGCACCGGACGAAGTCTGTCTGTGTTGCCTGCAGCGGGTTTCCTATTGCCTTTTGGTGTCCCTCTGGTGGCTTGAAGGAGTCGTTCGGTCAATCGGTGGCCAAATGCAGCCTACTTTCCACTGGGATCTGTGTGACGGTTCCCAACATGTATCCGCATCAGTTGTCCGAGACCGAGACGCTCAAGGCTCAGGGCAAAGTGAAACTAATTTCTGCACAAGCTCCAGCCGGGCGTTCCTTGCCTGCGTCACACCGGATACCTTCCCAATGCGGTGGTTTTTCAGATCCTACACGGCTCGTCCGGACTCGGCCGGCAACTGGTACTCGGGCGCTCCCAATCGGGCGGAATCCCAACCGGCGTAAGCTTATCCCCTTACGAAGGACTTCTTTAATTATTGAAGTCATTAGAATACGTAAAAGTGCATATGTTTTTAGGTGGGATTACAACTTGGGAAAGCGAACGGAAACCCAACGATGCTGGTGAAAATAGCACGCCGGCATGCTAGGTTGCAACCGACCGCTATGTCCGGGTGGTGCATACTTCAGGAACCATACGTACACGGTTGACCCCATCGAAACCCATGTCGACAGCTTCCGGCGCATGCTGCGTCCCGCTGTAAGTGACATTTAGCACCCAGGATCGGCCGGAGTGTCCCGTTCCTAACTTTGATTTAAATACCATAGCACTTTTATCTCCGGCCCCGGCCTGGACCAACGTTGCGAGAGGGCTGAAACTGCGCCGGAACCGATCTCCACACAGATCCAACGACGGGTAGAATCAGGGGTCAACAACAGTATCGGGTGGATGATGAAAAGTGTGTGCATATGTTTGCGTTCGCTTGGAGCATTTGAAGTGAGTCAGAGAAATTTCCCGGACGCAAGGAACGAGTTTACCTTTGGGACTGTACCGAGCAAAGCGGATTTTATTTGCCAGAAAAATTACACAGCTCAAGCCAGTTTCCGGGAGGTGAGTTTCCAATTTTTTGCTCAGCTAACGTCCGGCATTACTGAGTGCCAAAACTTTAACGCACTTAAGCAGCAGCTTAACACGTGTCCGGATAGAGCCAATAAAAATACAGGCGATTAGCATTCCTTGTAACATGACTTAATTTTCAACGAATTAATGTTCGCTGATGATTTCAAAGATTTTTTCTCACTTCAAAACTAATTCAGTCATCAGCAGATGTTATCTTGAAGCAGAACAGCGGCCTCTCGAAACACGAGACGATGAATAAGTGATAAGAGCGATTATAGCAGATATAGAATCCTCTTACCAACACCATTCGCCCATCTCCCATCAGGTGGCAAACGGTTTACGAAAATCTAGTGCCGAGGCTTTTATGGTTCCAAATTCCAACACCACCACCACCACCACCGTTACCGGAAACCGGAAGCGACAATTGAAGGTAATTGTTGATTTCAAAGCAATTAATTTCCAACAACAGCACCAGTTGTTAATTATTCATTAGGAGAAGCCATTTTTCAAATTTAATGTCCCGCGCCGTTCCAAACCGCCCGCAAGCACCTGATCCGCAGCAGATGCTGCTGCTGTCCTGTCCCGTCCTGGCGCGCCAAACCCGAATTGAGAGAAATGGCGCGTTCACGCAATAGAACCGGCGTAGCATTTCCGCCTCCATGAGCCTCCGTAAGGGGGTTTCGGACGAGCACGAGACGACCGGAGCGACGTGCACGTGCACTTACTTATTGTCTCGTTAATTTCCGGACGGAGAGACCCGAAAGGACCCGCCCCTTTCCACGGACCCACCCATCCCGGTCGAAACTTCTCTCAGCCTCCCGAGCCACGAGTCAAAATCGAGGGTGGAAAAAAGCAACAACCGCCCGGGTTATGATTAATGCTAGCTCATAATGGAAATCGGGCGAACTTTCGCCAAAAGCGCACGACTTTGATTGCCGAAATATTGTTTAGACGCAACGCAACGGTGCCGATGCTGATTGTTGATGGGTGAAGCGTTCGCTTCACGGTCCGCCGGTACCGGTGTTTGATTAATCAACTCCACGCTATCTGGCCGCCGGATCTCGTGCGGAAACGAGCCGCCCAGAAGCCCGACCTGAGACCGGTCACCTAGCCCCCGACCCATTAGGCGACAATTAAATGCAGCTAGTGCGGGAGAAATTGTTCGCCAAACTTTTGCCACGGTTGGTAGGCACCGATGGAAGATAATGAAGTTTCGACGCGCGCTGCGTCCGATCCGAGACGATCGTTTTTATCACATAAATCAGCTTTCTTTCTTCGCAAACTCTCGCCTTCCCTCCACCGCCGGGTCTTATCAGAAAATTGATTGCGCTTTTCATTTGCAGATTAATAAATAAATATGACAACGGCAGGACCGACGGGCACAGTAGGTCCCGACCCAATATCGTGCATTCGCACGAACCCCTGCAACAGGTAGGCAAAGCTTAATCCCGACTCCGAATGTGCGTCTGAAGCTTTTTCAATATTGATCACACAATCGATATGGAGCGACGGCGGTGCTGCAAATATATTGGATTTTCATTTTTCGCGGTGAATAGAGACAGGGTATGCACACGGTGCGTTTGGCTGCAGCAGGACTGATAGGCCGCGCAAAGGAGCACGTGAACCCAGCGCGATGGCTGGGTTGAAATTTCATTGGCTAGTGAACCAAATAATGAATCATATTTATTATTTAACGGGGCCGATGGATGCTAATTTTTTATTAATAATTTCTTACCCTCGTTCGTGTTCGGTTAAATTGAATTTTATGAATTTCCCGCACTACCACCGGTTGGGACGACAAAAAAAAACGCTCCCATTACAAAGCTCTTGGTGCGAATGTTAATGTCTATCAGATTTCATTTAACCGAGAAGGAATGCGTTTTTCATTTCAATTCATTGAGAAAGCCCTTTGAGTTTGTGCTATGGATAATTTTAACATCTATCTCTTTCACAGCAGTACAAGGTGATGAGGGTTCTTGCAAACATCATCCCGTCATCGTCTTCACGAACGGTGATGCACATTCCTACTCAATGGAATCGCAAATCCGTAGCGCCCTAAAAGCCACCTACCGACTGAATGGAGTGCGTTGATGACGCGCCCTCACCCACTCTAGTGTTTATTGTATTGAAATTTCCGCAATAATGATATTCTCGTTACGCGTCGTCCCGCCCGCAGCTCTGATCAAACGTTTTCGCGTGCCTTCCTTCTGTTGCACACGACGTCCGCACCCGGAAAGCCTCTCAGCGCGGTTCGACTGGTGCCCTTCGTGCACGTTCGCAACCATCACAATTAGGTCAGTTTGCAAACGGTGCACCCGCCACGCCACGCCACGCGTTAGACCGAGCGGCTAAGCGGACAACCGCGCCCGTGGTGAGACGTGAGGCGGAAATTTCGATTAATCGAGCACGGGACACGGCAAAGCAAACGCACTGCACCGTGCACGACCAGAGAACCCGGCCGGGTCCGGCTTGTCATTGCAAGCTGCGATTGATTTGTCTTCTCAATTCCTGACGTGCAGGAACGAGCGACGGTACAACCACCCACCGAGGCGGCTCACGATTTCCACGCGGCGACTGCGGATACGCGGATATTAAATAGACGCGATATAAACTGACAGGTGACTGTCACCAAATAAATATGCCGTCGCTGTGTTGCTGCGCTGCGAAAGGCACAACTCCTTACCGTGTGTGTTTGTGTGTGTGGGAACGCGATTTCCCCGAAGCGCAACGTACTTTCACACCAATCACAGAATCGGGACGTATATCACGCAGCCGGCCCATCCATCCATCCATCCCACCCGGTCCCCGGCAAGATCAATCGATTACATCCGGTCCAATGAATGCCAGGTGCTCGGCGCGCTGTTCGCGTTCGTCCTTGCTCCTACGACTGCCCCCCGTGGTTGGTTTACTTACGGCGCGCGAATCTGATTATCTGCGCGCCTGAACATATCCGGCTCGGTGTCTCAATTATGCAAGATCAAAACCAACGTGGGAACCCGATGGACCGTGTGGTGTCGATTGGGTGCTGGTGTCTTAATGTAACTGCTGCCGTATTACATACAGTTTTCAGATTATCTACCAGAAATGTTATGGTGTTGAACAATCGTTGTGTGATTGATATTTGTGATTGGCTTTGAAATAGACATATCATATTATGCTGACTATGCTATGCTGTTTTTTTCTATCCGTGTAAAGTCTAACCGTGCCATTTCCAGCATTTAATGCCTTTATAATAACCATTATTTAAAAAAAATATTGAAGGCCAGTTTAAAGATGGTATTAACACAAAGTTTATTAAATCATGGATAACACAGGCCTGTTTTACGAAACAAAAATATAAATCCACATAGTTCTTCTCATAGCATACGTAATGTAATGTAGTAATGTTAAGTATTTGAATTTAGATCACCGGAATGCAAATTTGAAATCAAATTGAAATATTAATAAAACGATAGAAAAACTATAATCATCAATGAATAAGGCCATAAATATTGATCAGAACTAATAAATGAACTTTTATGAAGCTTATTGGATAACTGTGCGTGTAGCTCAGATTGCATTACTTTTCTTTAATAGTCCATAAAGTATACAATTTTCAAGACAAACATTACATTTACAATGTTTCTACCTAATTTTAAAAATGGTAGTTATTTAATCGGAAAGGAATACAATGGTAGTTGATTGAAAGCCATTAGTGATTCATTATTAGCGCTTTCATTCACTCATTACGTGTGGATTAAGCACTTTACAGCTGTTTTTATGCAAATTTTGATCATCTGTACACCGATTTAATTTATCGATTAAGCTATCAACACCGCATGTTCCATTTAAATACAGAGCTCTCAAAGCAATTGTTTAATTTCACCTACAATAATTGTCTGAGATTGTTCTTTGCATCGCCTTCGCAACGATATTGAAAAGCGCGTTATTTAAAACCCTATTTTGTTGATTATAAATTATTGCATCCATAAATAGATCACCACCCAAGCAACAACAGCCCCAACCGACACCACTCAAATCAGAATTTAAACGCTGACGTGTTCGGTCGGTGGCCATCGTGGCCCGGTTGCCACCACGCAACATTTTACGCACACATCGCTCAGCCCACGACGGGCCAGTCCAGTGGAGCACGTTCGGCGCGGCCTTTTGCACCGTGCGCCAGCGTTGTAGCAAACTATATTCCATCACCACCACCCGATAATGATGACGGGTCGGTACGGAGAAAGTCTCCGTTTCGGGAAAACTGAGGCGGCAACTATTTTACGCTGCATAACGGCGGAGTGTACGGTCGCTATGTCCCACACACGGCAAGATACGCACCGAGCAGGCCCCGCGAGCGTATCAAACATTATCAACACGTGCGTGCGCCAATTGAGCGAAACGACAAACGAGCGACACAGCGATGTTTCTCCTTTCGGACCGCGTGCCGGTGACCGTACGTGCCGGTGTCGGTCGAACCCAGGCGTTCCGGGACCGTGGAACACGATCGCACGCATTATTGTGTGAACCCGCTGCTCGTAATGCCGCGCGCGGGCCAGCTGCAGCAAATCGTCCGACCAGGCGGCCGCAACCGGCAGCAACAGCCCGCCAGGACGACATTGTCATCGACAGTTGAGACTTTTCGGGCGAAAAATCAGCACCCGATGCACTTTTCCACCGGGCCCGGGGTTGCGTGCGTACTGCGCAACGCGAGGGGTTGTGATTGGCAAATTTATTCATTTGCATCCGAGCGCAATCGTCCACGCTCGGGAGCCGCGCGATGACAACGCGATCGATTTATGATCGTGCAGGCCGCGTCGTCTCATTCGCCGACCGAAGACTGATGGCGAGTTGATTGCCTAGCGCCAAAGCTGCCGGGCGATGTGGAGAAGAAGAAAAAACACACATATTAAAAGCGTAACATTGTACATCGTCCTGCGCACGGTGCATGGTGCACCCCGGCGAGTCGATCTAGAGTGCACGCTGCATAAATTGTTATCCGGATCAGAAGTGTCACAGGAAAAATTATGGGTTCGAAAATGCTACCTTCTGCCGGAGTGCCTCCAGACTCCGGTACCCTCTGGATCCGTCCTGCGTGCGTGGAATGATTGAGCAGAGATGTTTCCATCCGAGCCCGAACGACTCTACCGATGAGCGCTACCGTAGATGTAGCCCCGGAGTGCACCACTTGCGTGTGAGCTTCCTTAAGTTGCTACAAGGGTGTATTGGCATCTTTGCAGTGGCACTCGTTTACGTGCGCTCGAGCTGGTTCTGCAGAAACCGTTCGTCCCGACTGCCTCGTT
Organism: Anopheles dirus; assembly: GCA_000349145.1. Taxonomy (NCBI): domain Eukaryota; kingdom Metazoa; phylum Arthropoda; class Insecta; order Diptera; family Culicidae; genus Anopheles; species Anopheles dirus. The sequence goes on from KB672979.1 coordinate 9,040,760, forward strand.
TCCGGAATGCTATAATCTTCCGTCTCCCGCACCGAGCACCTTCCCTTCGGTGTGCTCCATTTCGGCACCATCGCAACCGATTATTGTTACACACTCACGACCACGCTGCTCGCCCTGCACAACGTTGCCGTGCACCTTCTTCCGCACTGCAGCAGCAGCAGCAGCAGCAGCACTGATTCAATTACAATCACTTACCGATGTTTCCAAGTAATCGACTTTTTAAGAATGCTTATATTTTTAAGTGTTCCTAGCATCGAGGCACTCGCACCAACTGCACCAGGTGGTGCTGCTGTGGGTTGGAAATTTCACGACTGCCGATTTTAGACCCCACTCTAATCCGCTCGACGGAAGGTTGTTCGGGCTGGGCAAACAGTACATCCACTGCAGCTTCCAGGTTTAAGAAATGATGAAACTAATCAAAGCAACTTCACCCGGAAGCAATACTTTTCGCTTGCTGAAGTGCGTTCGCTTGAGCCCGCTTGAGCGTGTAGCCTAATGAACCCGGTCGAAATATGGCAAACACATCCTCCGTTCGAACGGAGGATGAGTTTAACGGTGATTTAAATTGTGTTTATCGAGTGTAGACCTTAAGTGGGTGAACTCGACACGGTGAAAATTAATCGTAAACACTCTTCAAATACGTTCGACTCGTTACTGGTGTAATTGAGTTGTCTAATCCATTTGATTTTAAATTGCTCAATAATCCTTCTTCATCAGAAGTATTTATCTCAATACGCTCTCGATATCAGTGTTTCGGATTGGAAATTTATCAAAAATGGGTGCAGAACTTTCAGCCAACAAGACGGTTCTGTTTGCATGTAGTATATAGAAAATGAGTAATATCAAACAGAAAATCATACTAATCAACCGATACTTGATCAAATATGCAATTACGCACAGAAAAAATCCAGTTTTATTTTCATTTTCTATACATTGTATGGGATCCTATAGAAAAATTCACAAGAAGTGAAGATTCCGAACCATAACTCTGCATATCAAAACCCTCCAAATAACCTAATATTATCTAATATATTCTTTCGTTTGCTAAACATGATCTTCCAAAGCCAATGTTCTAATAGCAAAAAACCCAAAATAGTTAAACAGTTTAGAAAGAAAGGACATTGAAATGACAGCTTGAAACCACAAAAGGGTGTGTAAATATTTCTGCCATTAAAGAATCAAAACAACTCGGCCTCGTTCCTTAAAACCTACCCGCGAAACAATGAATGTCTCACCTATCAAAATCTCATCATCAGAACAGGAGCGAACCAAAAGATCGCTTCCGTTCCATTTGCTCGACCGTCATTCGCATGTCGTTTTGTACGCAAAGCCTGCAGCCTGCAACCCACGCAAACGCCCATCCCAGCGACCATTTGTGCCACTCCATTTTGCTGAGACGCATTCCGGCGTCTCACACGTCGGCATCACATATCGTCTCCATGGCTGACTGCACCGAGCCCCTCTTCACGCACACCTGCGAAATACTCGCTGCCGCCGGTATTCGTTTTCCGTTCGATTTGGTCGCACACTGAATGTTAGGAGAGAGTGAGAAAAACGCGATAAGGCAACTCGGTGGAAGTGCATCAAAATTTAACGAAGAATGTAGATAACGAAACAATGGCACCAACAGCAGCAGCGCCAAGTAGAAAAAAAAACAGCTACAACCCTACGCCAAGAATGCAAACGTAACAAGCAATCAGTGCGCTTCGGCTGGAAAACGGAGAAACGGTTGCATCGAGAGTGCAACAATGCGGAAGAAGTGAAAATAGCGACAAAAATTGCAGCACACCTTCGAGCCGCTGCACAGCGACTGCTTTCATCCTTCGATGTGGTGTTTTCTTAAGAGCATGCTCATTTTTTTAAGTAGATTCATACAAAAATCACCAATTGAACGATTCTCCCACAAACACCAATTTAGTTTAATATGTATATTATGTATTTACGATGACACGGTCTCTTCTTCGGAACAAAAACTTGTCCTTCCGAGTTCACACCTTTGCTCCACTGTGCACGGTCCGCTGTAAGCCGAGTGCGGAAGCAGCGGTGCAACACGGGCAGCATAAATCCTGCGCGCTAGAACAGAAACAACCCAACGCTAATCACCTTTCGACAGAAAAATCCATATTTTATGCATTCCGGCATTAGTCAATTTTCGTCCTTTCGGCCTGCGAGAAACATTCCTGTTGGTTTTTCTATTGTTATTATGTTTTTTTTTGTCCACCTGCACCTGCTAGCGCTACTCTCAGCGCTTGTAGTGAATTTTCGCTGTAAAAACAAACACATTCCCGAACCGTTACGTTACCTCTCGCAGGGGGCGAGAGGAAGAGAGAAAAAAACTAAAGCAACAACAACGAAAAACGCAACATACAATACGATAAAGCGCATTCACACCGCTTAAGAATGGCAATAAATACTGGCCCGAGGGCGAACGCTCCCGTACGAGCCGCGCGAAGGTCGAGCGAGATCAGTTTACGCGAGTGGCGGCGTGAAACTGTTGTTTGCGAAACTCAACCGAACCGTCGCGAGTTGCGAAGGATTACCAGGTGCAGCGCCTGGCACCTGGCACGCCGAACGAGTCCACGGGAGTAGGAAAAAGTGTCATCACCATTCACTGGGTGGGTTCGCTCGTTGTGCGCGCCCGGTTACGGTTTCGGTGATCGAAGCAAAACGGCCCGAACGTCCTTGTGCGCCGATAAATCGCGCGCGCGCACGCACACAGTCTCGGGATTCGTGCGGGTGGCTGATTTTTTTCCTTCTTCCCTTTCCGCGCGAGAAGAATCCTGTCTCACTGCTGTTTCCGGAAGACTATTGCTTCCTATAGCGCTCTGGGCACCTACAAATGAACCCATAACGACACTTCCGGTGTGAGAGGAGCCATTCTTAATTTTAAATCCCGCACCCAGACAAGTCGGCCGGCAACGCTGGCTCCCTCTCCCGCAAACCGGAAGGTCCTGTCCCATCCGCTGCGACAATAAGCCATCCGAAGCACCAACCAAATAAACAAATACACACGTACACCACGCCCGGCAGCCCACCCAACTCTCCCCCCGAGACAACGATGAATCTGGCTAAAGTGGAGAATAAACGTGTCATTTTATGTATGCATATCGGAGCATAAACATGATGCATAGCGCGTCATTGCCCGGACGCTGGGCTGCAGTGGCAGCGGGCTTGCGACGGAAAATATAACCTTCAGCTCCCTGCAGCCAACGTTTCGATGGAGCGAGGGAGAGAGAGAGAGAGAGAGAGAGAGAGAGAGGAAGTTTGTCAAGCAACCGAAAATCGCATTCCTATTCACGAACCGATTTTTTTTGCTCGATGTTTTGCGTTCTTCCAAACATATATAAACACACACACACACCCATCCTCCGTCCGGGCCGGTTTGGCAAACAGAACGGCACAGCCCGGACACTCCATTGCACAGGTTCCCGGGTGCACTGCACATGGTTCTGGCACTGCCTAAATACTACCAACGACAGTAACAGGCACAACGCTGGCACAACAAACACAAATACATGTTCTTCTTTCGCCGCCCGTTTTGTCCGCCGTTTGGGAGAATGAAAGGAAAAAAACGTTCGCTGCTAGAAACCGGAAAAATCATACCACCAGCAGCAGGAACGAAGCGGTTGGGAAATGCACTCTCGCGGTACGACGTCGTGGTGCGAATGAATGGCCCCCCAAAAAAAGGGTCCCACCGTGCTCGAACCACCGTCGTCTGAGGTGGCAAGCGAAACACCCCGGGAAGCCGGCTATTTTTATATTTATTTTCCATGCATAAAATAAATATATTTCTAAAACTTAGTTTTCATAATTTCTACCCCGGGCTGGGTGACGGGGTGAGCTTTTTCTCCTCTTTGCGTGCGTTACAGGGGTTGAACACTTTTTTTTATTTTCCTATATTTTCTATGACATTTTCTCTCTATTGTTTGGAAATTTTGTACTTCTCGTTTTTTCTTGTAATGTATTGACAATGCTCCAAATATTGTTTTGAATAGTATGTCCCTTAAAATATGTTTTCTAAATTTTTCATTAAGATTTTTGTATTTTTTAGGAACCTACATTTGTTTTCTTTCTTTATCTAATGTTTTCTAGCACTCACTAAATATGTTCCATTACAGCGCAATAACTTTTGACCCACCTTAATTTTTCTGCCATTTATTAAGTTTTTTTATAAACAAAATGTGTTGAAAAGCATTCAAAACTGAATTTTACTTTTAATTAAAACCATCCTTTCAATTCTTCAGTTCAACTTATTATGCCATTAGGTCGATATCTTTAGGTCGAATGCTAAAAAAAACTGCCTATAAATCGTGAGAAACCCCCGAAAACCTGGAACAATTTAAATGGGTGCTAGAAGATTAAACAAACTATGAGAAACCCTGCACTTCCGTGCATGTTTCTTATTTATTCTCTCCCGTCCCCTTTCCACGCGGTGAAACGATTGGATTGGTGAACCTGCACAAAGCATAACAGCGAACACCCCACGTCGATGTAATGGGCCACGTCGGTGTTGGTGCGGTTGCATGTCGCTTGTTTATGGTTTCGCCAACCAGCCAACGCCAAGCGGCCGAAAAAAAAAAAAAGAATCGCTAGATCATTTCCTCCGGTTCGGCTAAATCCGTCGCCTCGAGTCCTGTCCGGCTCCGCGGAACAGGGATACCGGAATTTTCCACCAGGAACGGGCATGGGGCCGGCATGGGGACATCAATGTGCCAACGACGTCTCAATATTGCCACCAATTGATTCCGGGTGCCGGGAGAAGGTGGTGCATAGGAAATTGATTGCCAGCCCGATCGAGCATTCGTTGCGCTCGGGCGGCTTGGAAGAAGGTGGACACAAATAAACGTGCGCTGGAGCTTGGCAGGAATGCACAACCTCCCGTGCACTCGTGCCGACCTCCGATCCGGACATAAGAAATAACGTACCGCCCAGGTGTCAGCAGCAGCAGCGTTGCAATTCCCGGCCACCACAGAATGCATACCGCAACATCGTACTTTATTGAATTTTGCAATCGCACAATGTATCGCCTTCGATTGTGACCTCCCCGTTCACACACAGAAAAAAATGGCGGAATAAAACAAACTGTGAATATAAATAAAAGCAGTCAGGGCAGCCGCCCCCCGTGGCGTGGGAATAAATGCGATAAGTTAGCGTTGGTAAACAGGTCGTGAATCTCGAGCCGGATGCATTTCGCATCGGGGCGTAATTTTCATAAAAGCATGCCGACGGACATTTCCCCCGAACGGTGCGATCTGAGACGATGAGAAGCGACTCCTAATTAACGTGATCCCTGCGCTGGTGGGATAGAGGTTGGACCAATTAAAACCATTTTTAGGATGACTCCTATGGCGAATTGCCATGATATTTGTAAATGGAACGATCGCATAACACAACAACATATGCAAAATAAATGCGAATTAATTGGACATCAGCTACGCGTATCAGAGGTGAAACTTTATGAGGAATTGTCCTCGTTTCTCTCTCTCTCTCTCTCTCTCTCTCTCTCTCTCTCTCTCTCGTATTCAACGGAGGGCGAAGTTCGGACGGATTTTCGGATGCCCTAACAAAACTGCGAAAATTTCGTCGAAATGCATGGCTTTCTTCTACTTCCAAAAGCACCGAAACCAGTGTAACCCACCGGTCCGCATCAATTATCCGACGTTTCCGGTTCTCAGCCTTACCGACCGGGCGACCCGCCGCGATCAGCTGCAGCGATCGCACACGGTTTCGCAAAGCTCCCGGAGGGGCGGATTCCGTCGAATGTGTTTTCACTTCAAAGCTAACCCCAGTTCCGGACGGAGTCCCAGCGCGGACAAGTACAACGGACAACTTCCTCCACGCTCCACGAATGGAAAGCGGGAGCTTTCCTACGTAACAACAGGGAAACCCACGACGCTAATGGAGATGGTATTTGATACGAAAATGTTCACCTCATATACACTTTTTCCACCTAGCTGTGATGAGGGGGTGGGGGCAAACGTTTCGGCATGTGTGCGACAGCCGGGCTGACCAGCCCGTGCGCCCCTTAAACATTGTTAATTAAGTACAAATAGTTCGCTGCCAGGCCCCGCCGTAATCCGCCGACCTCCGGGCTTCTCCGGGCAGTGAGTGACAGGGGGCATTTTTAAACCCACTTCCGCCTCGGTTACCTCTGTGCATGTGCGCGTTTATTTTTATGTTTTCTTACATCACGGCACACGCCGGGCGTTGCAGGTAGCCGAAAACTTCCGCCTGCAAATATGGCGAGTTCCGGAGCACCGGTTTTGCCCTTCCAGCTGACGCAGTTAGTCACAGTATGTTTTGCAACGGGCACACACCCACACACACATACTGCAGTGCACATTCGTCACAGTGCGCTTTTGCAGCGAGCATGCGAGATAACTAGCCCCAAATCTCCCACCGGAAGCTGGTGCGAGACGTGTCTTTTTCGGCAGAAAACGGCGACGCAGCAGTTTCTACTCCGTCGAGGCCAAGCACAAATTGTTCAGCTGTAAATGATCAAAGCGCATCGGGGCAAGCAAAGGGGAATTAAAAGACGGAGTTTAAACAAATGTCATTTGAGTGGTTATTTCGCAGAGCTTCAAGCCAGTCGCAAATATCACGTATCTGCTTTCATATACGTTTAGAATTACTTTTCGAGAAAAAGGATACGGATATTGTTGAATAGTTATCCCCTATATTTGCTCTATTTGTGTGTGATGAATGAATCTTTTTTTATTATATGGAAAATTATGAAAAATAGCTCATTTATTACATCAGAATCCAGTAATGCAGTAGATTGCTATGGCAGTGCCATGATTACTGACACTCGGTGCCTTTCTGCTTCCCATTACATGTATTTCATCAAAATTGATAGAATTCCGAAAAGAAAACAGTGCTTGTAATAAGAGTAGAACAACGATGGGCATATTTTATTAAATGTATCAAATGTATTAACCCATTTGTTGCCCGAATGCCGAAATGCCACAAAGCAATCCCTGCTCCGCCTACATTTAATGTGAATGACCTATCCAACGGGTTTCAGAATGGACTCAAATTTGCTCCGATCAATTACTCCCATCATTAATTCATTATTTTGATCCAATCACATTTGTAGCAGCAGTCAGTTATTAGCTCGTAGTGGCCTACGCATAAGAAACACCAACCCTGGCATGTAAATCGATAGCGTCAGTAGAAACCTCAAAATTGAGATTGCCACACGCCAAACAGTTGAGTACATTTAACAAGCGCACCGGTCCAACCGTCCACTTGCACGTCGCCCGTTTGCTGTGCAATGCGAGTGGACAGGAGATTTGAAAAATTTCAAATTCATGAATGCACCTGCTGCAACACCGCACCGCACGGAACAGATTGTGCACAGTACCGGAAGCGTACCGCCAGACAAATCGATACAGCAGTCGATGGTTCGGAACAACATTTATTGAATACATTCATCGCCGCCAGCTGGAAGTACTCAATTTGCATGAAAACCGAACCCGTCCTCCCGTCCCCCCGAGCCGACGGGGCAACCTTCATCTAATCCGGGCCCGAAACCGAAATACCAACATCAACCCTTTGCCTCGTGACTCCATTAAACCCGCCGTCCAACGCTGACGGCTTTTTCCACCGCTCACTCTGCCCGGAGCCATGGGGAGAGGCTGTAGGCTTATGTTTTAAAATAAATGTTGAACCATTTTTCCGCCCGACTAGGCACGCCTCGTACGCATTGCTGCAAAGGATTCGGCATCCACCGAGGGCACTGGGAACAAAGTTCGCGCGATTTCCATTTTACAACAGATTGTTTTTCTAATTTCAAACCATCGTTGAATTTGTTCGGGTTTTTCATTGGATTTTTCAATTGCATTTAGCACCGTGCCAACGCGTCCGGTTCTATTTCGTTGCGTTCCGTTAAATAATTACTGCGGTGGATTACACTGCCAAAGCAGGGTGGGAATTTGGAACTGCTTCTGTGCGTGGAACATGTTTACAAAACGTCATTTCTTTAGAGTTTGTGACTTTTACAAATTGAAAAGAACAAATTAATCGTTTAACAGGTATCAGAACCCAAATACCCCATACAAGAAGGATTTTGATAGAATTTACTAAGGGTGCCAGTATATCCCAAGACGCCGAGAGATGAACCCTGTCCAAATTTAACGATCACTTCTTATCTCCTTGCTTGCTACAACACACACAACTAGGTCTAGACCGACTCGTAACCTGGATCCTGCGAACCTGTTCCTGCCTGATCCTGATGATCCTGTTTAGATTCGAGCCCACAGCCTGAGATTTGAAAAACCTTCCAAAGGACTGTACGATCGTCTCAATCACCTGATTTCACCTTATACGATGGAGAAATCGATAGAATAACATGTTATATGAGCTGATGACCATTTTATAGCGATTCTTATTAATCTTGCAGAATTCCTGGTAGTACTAGTCATGTCAGTAAAATAACACCGGACGACCGATCTCGTAAAGTTCTTTTAGGACGTACACATTTCCCGTGAATGCCTGATAAAACGACCGAGATCAAGAATTATCACACTGTACCACTTTTGGAATCAAACCCGCAGAGAACCGGAGCCTTTCCTTTAACAACGAAAATGTTAAACATCAGTTCCTAATTGTTTCAACAATATCTCCAACAGGCTATACACCAGCCATGTTGCATGCAGCGTTCCCGCCGGCTATCCAAACCACTCCAATTCATTTCCTTCCGTTGCAAACTGGGCAAACCGGAGTGTCAAAATGGTGTCCACTTTCCAATGCTGGTGGACCCTGTCCTACTCCACTCCATTCCCCGGGCTCTTCCCTCTTTCTCTCTTTCTCTCTCTCTCTCTCTCTCTGTGTCGGTTCTCTAACAAAAACCATATATCCAGATAATTGAATCTCCGATTGACCGAATCGCACCGCAATCGACCTTCACCGCATTCGCCGGTTCCGGAATGTGTTTTGCATGAGGCCTACACCTACGACGGGCGCTGGGAGAGGACCCTATGCCACCTACATTCCATTTGACAGGACAGAATTTTGGTAATGGATTTTTTTGTTGTTGCTTTTGGTTTCGTGAGGGGGCTAGGTGCCCTCTAGCCTAGCCGAAAAATAGCCTACCACACGGGGCCTGATGCCTGTCACGCGTGTCATTTGTCCACTCGCTTTCCCGGAATCGATTTTCATTTCACACAAACAAACACACACACGCACGCACTCAGTGGGTTACTGACACGGCAGTGTGGCGCATGGCGCAACGGTTTCATTTTCAGACGAGAGCAAAATGGTGACCGAGCGGGGTTGGGTGCTCGGTGTTGAGAGTTTTGAAAACATAAATTTTATTTCGCCTAATGGTATGATTGCGGTTAACGAGTTGTGGCACTCCGTCGCAATGTCCGTCCCGGCTGATGGGTGCGATTTTTCACCGTTTTGTTTGTTTTTATAGCGGTGCGTGTGTGTGAGAGAGCGTTTTTTTTTCTTGTCCGCACTTTTCCTTCATATCCTTCCCAGCCGGACCAAACCATCGCCATCGCGCGTGCTGTGGTTCTCCGATTTCTGCCTGTTGAACAAATATGTGCATTTGTAACGCGCCCACCTCCCACCGCCCCGGGGCCGGTACTACGGGCCGGTTCGATGGCCGAATGTGGGAGAATGCGCACGTGGTCGGCTTGACGGTTTACCGCCAATGAGTTTATACGTTCGCACCCGATTCTCGGTCGGTCGGTTTTGTTTACCTTCGCCGAACGTTTTGAAAAACGCTGTATTTTCACGCACTTTTTTGCTTTGTTGTGCTGCGTAATTTTCTTTATTATTTTGTTCGACGTCTGTTTGTTTGCCTGCTTTTTTTTTGTTGCTGTTGCTGTTGTTACTGGTCAATGCCGACCTCCCGTTTGCCGGCGTGTGTTTGCTTTACACCCGGGCCGCGCAAAAATATCGGCCATCGGGGCCGGTTCGTCGCCTGTTGATGTGACGCACGGGTTTAGTGCGGGCCCTTTTTATGCAGTTTTGTGCTTTGTTTTGTTTCGTTTGGCACGCCAAGCCAATCACTAACCCAGCACTCCCAGGCCCTCCGTCGGACCATCGTTCGCCAATCTATGGGCATCGTTGTTTTATCAACGGTTATGGATCACTTGTTTGAGGGATTACCCACAGGGCGGACTTTGACCGTCGACACACCCGTTTTCGGGGGGGGGGGGTTTATGTGTCCCGAAAGCCGTTTCTGTTGCCGGCTACCGGCGACGATGACGGCGATGATGACGATGAGCCTGCCGGCCCGTTACTAGAGCGTTGATTTTGCATTCAGATATGTTATTTCGTCACCCACTCACCCCACCCTCCAGTGTGCGGGAGGAGGTTTTCCAACAAGGGGTACAGTCGACCGGCCCACCCCCACCCACACTGCGACACATAAAAGGGATGGCGCAACAGGACAACACAAACAGCGCCCCGGCGCGTGACTCCTTCCAGGCTCCCAGGCACCCGCACAGCTTATTTGTAGCCGGTGTAATGATGATTGCTGATAACGCTTGTGGTGTGACATGTGGTTTCACAGTTGAGGGAGGGGGGGGAAGGAGTTTGGGAGGTGGGGTGACACCGAGCGAAAGAATCTCGGCAAAAAAGAGGCGCACGTTGGCGGGAGAACGTACCATCAACGTAGCGGGCTCCACTGACGGAAGGGTCGGCCCCAGGCCCTGGGCTCCCGTAATCGATGGCTGGCGGCGTGCGCTAGTGGGACAGTTTGTGGTTTAATTAGAATTTTCCGCATCCCCGTACTTTCCGGAACAGGGCCATAATCGTCGCACGTACGCGCTCCGGCGTGATTCCGTTGGATGGCATCGTTTTTTATTACTTTTATCCCGCACGAACCGCCAAATTGTCTGTTCGTTGCGAATAAATACACATTAAGCGCATGTGGCCGGGACCGGGACGGGCTGAGAAAGGGTTTGGAAGTAATATTATGAAATTGGTTGTCTGTTTGGGCTTTTTGTTTTAACGAGAAAGAATGGATTCATACTAAGTAGACATTACATTTTTTGTTATAATAATTGAAATAATTATTCTTATGTGATCGATATTTCACTCAATGTAAGGAGTCAATAATACCAATAGAGTGAATCATCGTTAGTGATCTTGTACCGAGAACTTAATCGACTTGAACTTGAAAGCACGTAAATCATTATGGAAACAACAGACGGGCTCATTCTGTTCATTTCTATTCATACTGATCATTTATATTACCCCTAGTCTCTTGCTACATAGAGGAGCACCTGGTGGACCTATTTGCTATTTAACGTTTCTCCGTGCAAATTTAATTGAAACGCAAATTTTAGAATCGAAATTACTGACACATTTTCTCCTGTATTACTCTCGCCACATTACGCCCACGCCATTGTTTCACTTACCCATTACGGTGCCAGCCCATTGCTGCGCGCACTTTCGTTCACCCGCTGCACGATTAATTGATCGGAAACGTGTGTCGCAATTAGGCTGGTTTCGCACCTCGCACCACACACTATCACAATCCGCCACCGCCACCGTGTACCGGCTGTGCGATTAACTTTCTTATCTCGGCGTTCATTTCCCCTGCCATAACATTTCGCTTTTTCAGCCCGTTCCAGCCTGTGATCGACACCTTGCCCCCCGTTCGAGGACCCACAGAGGACCCACTTCACCCAGAAGAGGGCCCACCAATCGCTCCCTCTCTCGCTCGCTCGCTCCGTGCAGCTAATTACTCATCCTCTCACCTCGCGCGCTCTTGGCACACGGTGTGCTTTAATTTATGATTGCTCCTTAATATTACACACCTATCTTATTTTACAAAATTTATTGCAAACATGGCGCTAAGGAGCGTTTGCGCTTTTCCTGCCTCGCCCACTCATCCACCACCCCATCCACTGGTGGCACACATCCGCCCGAAACCCCCGGTTTCCCGGTCACCCGTTCGTCGACGACGAGCGGAAGTTTCTGCCGCGGCAACTCAATCCCCACGCCCGGTGCGGATGGTAAAGGATGCGATTATGTTACTCCACCAGCGCAGGAAAGTGTAAATTGAGGCGTGGAGCCATCGTCCCGGCGCCCGCCATTCCCCATCCGGGCCGGGGATATTAAATATATCCTAAACACTTTTATTTTCACTTACACATCTTCCCCGGGGTCCGCCAGTTTATTGTTACCCGGCGTCGTGCAGATAAAGGAGACGTGGCGGGTGGGAAGATGATATCACCTGCCAGTGGGTGGCAAGCGAAAGCGGTGGTGGTAGTGGTGGCGGTGACGTGCCGACGTTCCGAGACGCCGCTTCACGCTGATTTATGTTCCACTGCTTAAGCTGTTGCTGATGGAAGGTGGATATTTATCGGTTGTATTAATTTAAAAACTTAATAACCGTTGAAAGGCCTCCGTGCTGGCGATAGAGCCATTATATGGTAGGGAACTAACACGATACGCAGCTAAACGCGTAGATCGCCTGTGATGAGTTTTACGAGCAGTTTCGCAGTTTATGATAGATCAATTAAATTTCATTTGAAATTTGAAGTTTTCAGTGCAACAAGTCAGTAATGACTGAGAATGGAATATGTTACTTTATCTATCACACCTATTCTGTTATTATTCCATTGCTGATAGCAGATACATTCAGAACAATATTTAGTAATCAACGAGACATAGTGTCTTGGAGATACACAGTGGCAGATCATAAGGCTCTGATAAGCCTCCGAAAAGGCTCCAATAAGGCTACGGTAAAGGTCCAAAAGCATTCTGATAAGGTTCCGATAAGGTTCCAATGGGGATTCGATGAGGTTCCCATAATGCTCCAATAAGATTCCGATAAGTTTTCGATTTTATTCTGATAAGGTTTCGTTAAGGCTCCAATAACTTTCTTATAAGGCCCCCCATAAACTTCCCGATAAGGTTGCAACTATCCAATGCTCTTGACTATATGCTTTGTTTAAGGAAATACAGGGAGAGCATCGATTTATGTTTGAAAAGACATTAGACATTCTGATTTATCAAAACAAACTAATCATCAATATGATACTAGTAGCTTCAGTAAAAGGTTTTCAAGCATATTTCCATGTTTCACCAACTTTGTTTAACCATTACTACAGAGTACTTGAAGGACATGCTCAGTGTGAAGTCGACTGCAAAAATCTTCTCGGAAACCGTGTTGGACAGAACAGAAACAAAGCTGATCATGTTTTTTTTTACTAACCACTCCGTTTTTCCTCCAACCCTATGGGGATAAGCCTTATTAATATCTATTTCGGACAGATAACTTTATTGCCCAAGCACTATTTTCTACCACGAGCTCGCTATCTTCCTCATTAATAACCTATTTCTCCCGAACCCCCAGATATGAACAGACGCTTTGATAGTATCTGTTCTTTTGCCCCAAAAGAACCTATCCGTTCGATGAGAAAGCCAAATAGCCACCGGATCGGACCCCATCCATGCCCATTCCAAGCAATTGCAGTTGACGATGGAAAAAAGGGGTACACAGAATATTTACGCCATTATAATCCGTCACGCTGGCTCCGTCTTCCGCACCAACCTCCTGCCGCAACGCGCAAAGCAAAGCGGAGAGAACGCAAAACCGAACGATTTAGTTTCGCATCGCTCGATCTAATAATCGCGATAAGACGGGGAAAGTCTCGCTCCGTAAGTAATGATATTCATTCTTCAGCTTCAAACTCCCCGACCAGTGCGCTTCCCGTTTCGGAACGCTTCCGGGCAGGATCTTGGCAGGGGTTGTGCCGCCGGCCAGTTCGTTTATCTGTCGCACGAAAACCGACCCACAAATAGTCGAACGCGAGAAGAAAATATGAGCCAAAAACTATCGTATTATGTTCGCTTTCGCAAAACAGTCGAACGCCGTTCGCTAGCGGGCATATTGGGGTGGGGAGATTGTAATCCATTTCCGTGCAGCGTGGATCACGCTGGACACAGTGTTTCGTCTTCCGATTCGAGTTCCACTTCGTCCAGTGGAGACAATGTTTGGCGGGAGCCTGTTTGTATTCGATTATTTCTGCGATATAATATCCTTCTCTCACACTTCAAGCTCCGAAGCCATCCAAAGACCATCAATTGCTGATGTAATTTCGAACATTGAAACAACCACCTGGCGGGTCGATGTTTACTTGCCAATAAAATATTCAACCAATCAGCTAATCAACAAGCATCATTGACACATCCGGCAGGCTACTTCTCGTGTATACAGGAAGCGCAACCAAAAAAAAACGGACAGCACCGTGCGAGAAGGAATGTCGAACGACGGGGAATTTGTTTTTATTTTGCCACCGTTCTAATTATGCGCACACGGCTCCGGACGAGTTTCGAGTCAAGGGGAATGTAATTTCGGGCACTTAAATGTTAACGTAAATTGCTTTTAACAGGTTTCCGGTGCCGTGGATCGAAGACGCTCCCCGTGCGGTAGGTAAAAATGTTTACCGTGCATCGTGCTGCAAGTTTGTGCACGGAAGCCACGTAATTTTGGCGATTGAGGGGGAAGAAAAAAACGAGCAAAACCGAACCGACGGAACGAACGGAACGTCGAATCACCCGGCGAGCGTAATGTGTTTGGAGCCCGATTTGGAAGGCAGGCTACTTTCTATCGCTCGCGCGCGTCGTGAGCAAAACAAGTGTACCCGAGAGCGGGGCGTGATCAACCGTACGCCGACGGGATGATGCAAAGCAAAGAAAGTTGGAACCATTTCGGTAAGATTAAAAAGTAACGAACGGGTGCAGGGCTTCGCCGTGGATGCACCGCCACTGCGCGCCGTTGCACCGACAAAACTTTTGGGCCCGAAAGCGCAGCGCGCTTCCGAAAGGGGGAAAAATCTCCATCAAATACCAGCGCAATACCGGCGGCGGCTCCGCGGATGGTCGTGCTTGACGGTGCACGCGATCGATAATGTATTTATAGTTTCCCCGTGCATGATAAAGCAATAGTAAGGCTCGTCTTTTAGTGTGCGCGTCTTTTTTGTTTGCCTTATTTGCAGCGAGCCATTGAAAGGTCACGACAAAGAAAGCAGCCGGCTAAAGGCAGTATTAATAACTTATCCCATACGAAAAGCTCCTTACGGATGGACCGGCTGCATGAATAATGTATGATTGCTTTACGTATGGAAAATCGTTCGGGTTAAACGTAATGAAAGGTCACGTTGAGTGCGATCTTTTTCTTCGTTTTTGCTAATCCGCCACTCTTGTTATTGAACCGAAGCAAGTCTTTTGTATCGATTTATTTATGCATGATCTTCGCGTATGAGCCATCTAATTATGCCCTTTCCAATTCCTGGATATTAAAACAAACATCACACCACGCGCGCGGTTCAAAATATCGATCTCGTCCTCCCCATCGTTGCTGCTGCGACTAATGAAAAATAACTTTTCTTATTACCACCCCAAGGCGGTCCGTGAGGAGGGAAGGCGAAGATCGGGCCCGGATCATGCCACGCGCGCCGAGAGAGAGAGACAGCGGAAATTGAAGCGGAATTACTTTGTGGAATGTACGGGCAAGGAATTTATCCCATCTTGCAGCGGTGGGTCAGGGAAAAACGTCCCAGCGCGCTACCCTTTCGGGGCCGCTGCAGTCGTAAGAAAATTATGCAATACAACGGCAGTGACCGGCACGAGAAGCGGGAGACGCAGTGGAAGCAACAACAACAACAAAAAATCCGTTTGCGATATCGATATAAAATATTTCAACAGTGCCTTGCGGCGCCGTTTTAATTGGAGAAATATTGCTTCGGTGGTGGGCGCGTGGCCGCACGCTCGTCTTCCCTTTGGGTGTGAAGGTGAAGACGGGATTGAGAAATTGTTTAGAGTGAGACGGAACAGATCAACCCCGGCGGTGATGGATGGATGGAGATGCATATGACGTTGATCGTGAGGTGAACTTTACAATAGAGCCAACAGAGCATTCGAGGACTGCGGTAAGGATTATCGCTCTGATTTTCATAGAATTGCGTTGTATGAGTGAAATTCCATTTCCTTCCGCTTGCATTAAGCGTGCAAACGATCTTTTCAATCTTCTTTTTTATGCGTGTGCGGATTATGGTGTATTTCAATCAATTTAAAACGTGGCACGATGATTAAAACTAAGGATTAACAAAACGCGTACACGCACACTATAACGAACTCACAGCCCACACGCAACATAAACGCCGCGGGCGTACTCAACCAGCACTCAATAACTTTTTATTTAGGTTTTACCATGTCAGTACCGAAGTGACATATTTATTTTCTGCAATCATGTTCAAGCTATAAATAGTGCACAAAGCCCTCGATTCGTTGAAAAACAATTTTCTGCGTTATTTCATCCTGGAAAGTACTTTTTTTAATTTACTCTTTTCACGATTAAACTTCCAAAGGATGGGTACAGTTTCACTATAAACGAATCATATAGGGAATTAAAATCATTTCTTTCAGAGAATTTCGTTGCAATCAAACGAGTTATTTGTGTTTGTTTAAGCTTTTCGATCATTTTAGGGTTAAAAAAGATAGTGTGCATGTGAAATGCGACGATTGTCTCGACAGTTTTCATTGAGTACAAGAACGATACGGAAATGAATTCGTAGAGACTCCTGAAAGGGAAGATCGTTTGTTAAAATACATACCAAAAGCAGCAGTAAGTGGTTGACAGTATGCAAAAAGAAATGTTTTCATCATTATTCTATGTGAAGTGGTTGCTTACAATAAATATAATAAATAATAAGGAAAGGTTAACAAAACAAAACAAAGAAAATATCGCAAAAAATAAAAAAGTATCTATAAAAGTGTCTACATTACTTAAAAACGGACCGTTTCTTTTTGTAGACCTAATAAAATTAAACGAATGAATGCATTTATTTGACATTCATTTGAGCCATTTTATGGCTCTGCATATCACACTCTATCATACCTTATAGTATTATGCTACAAGGCTGCTCCTTTTATCGAGTCCCAATATTAACAATAATATTATACAGCAAACACCCAGACGGCAGAAGATAATTTCGGGCCACAATCAGGCGCATGTTACCTTAAGTGCGTAAATTATCCCTCCACCGGATTAGTAAACCTAGCTGCGAGAGAAGATACTCACCACCACTGTAGCGAAACCCAACGCAGCCCTCACCCTTTCTCGGGGCTGTTTTCAATAAATATAGAACCGTTAACCTTTGCTTTGTTTTCCATTTTCTCTACCGGACGGTCATCCGGAGTCCTTCGGCGCACGGAACGCAGTTCATGACTCATTTAGAGAGCGCCACGCCGACGACGACCGGGCGGGGGGGGGGGGAGAATCCGGCGGTGGAGCTCATGCTCCTGCGAAAGGATTATACCGGTGGGTTGGGTGGGCGACTTATCGTTCGGGACAATAAACTCGTCGCTTTATGAATGCGAAATGGACTTTTCTTTCGGGTGACCCAAAACCGGGCATTAATTTCATCGCTCCGGATGCCTCCCTTTTTTATCGTTTTCCTCATTTTTTGAGGGGGCATTTCCACCGGCCGGGAGCCGGGATGCTCCCGACCGGTTGTAACTGTCATCAGTATCTGTGACTTTACTTTTCCGATTGTTGAAAATGATTTGAGTTGCTAGAAGAAAAAAACATGAAAAGAAAATGAAACAAGGCAATACGCCGTTGGGGGCGCCGCGAGATACGGGGAACTCATTTCGATAGCATGAAATCTCAACTGTCACCTTTAAAAACAGTCAAACAAAACAAGTCCTGAAACGGTAAACACTTGTCTCAATTTTCGATGCTTTTTAGCTTCTTCTGAGTTGCTTTTGTTGTGCATTTTTATTCGCAATGGGAAAATGTTATCATTTTCACTGAGCAAAATTTAATAAAACAAGATTTAAATGACGCACAAAATCAACACTACCCTCCGAACAAAGGAGAGCTTAGAAAGAGAACAAACCTGAAACAAAGCATCAAACGCAACAATCAAACTGAAGCGAAACAATAGTAAGAAACCGAACGAGAAAATCATTAGAAAAAAATAATAATTTCGCTTTCTCCTGTGTAAATAACTGTTTCAATTGGAACGCACCACTAAGACGCTCTCAATCTTTTTCCCCCCTCAAAGCGACTACTACATACGACCTCGGCGTGCAAAAATGCCATCCCAATCGAAGCAAATCGGTGGACAGAGGACAGCGGCGTATCTTAGCCGCGCACGTCCCTCCAGCGTGTCCACCCATTATTTCCACTTTCTTACGACTTGACAAAGGCTAACTCAAACACAGCCGGGCACGATGGCTGGCACGGTCTACGGGAAGGAAGCAATAAGGATAATCGGAAGGCAAGTGTCCGCTTGTTGGGATATGTTGCCAAACCAACAAAAAAAGCCCCTGCGACAAGACAAACACTACCAAACAAAATCTCCATCCAAATGGAAACTACAAAATCAATCCATCCCCCCCCCCCCCCTTTGATTGGGTGGTGAGGGGGAGCGGTGGGGAGTGGGGGACTCGTTCCGTTTGGCATGCGTTTTCGTTACCACACGGGAAAACGAGGAGCGGTGTGTATATTAATTTT
Source organism: Anopheles dirus (assembly GCA_000349145.1). Classification (NCBI taxonomy): domain Eukaryota; kingdom Metazoa; phylum Arthropoda; class Insecta; order Diptera; family Culicidae; genus Anopheles; species Anopheles dirus. The sequence goes on from KB672979.1 coordinate 9,059,250, forward strand.
TTGCTGCTTTGTTGTCGAATTTATATCGTTCAATCTCATCTGCGGGTTTCTTTCGGCACCGTTTTTTTTTTTCTTGCCTTTTTTTTGGGTGTTGTTGCGGCCCTTTTTGGCAACTATCTTATCGCGGTCCCCTGGCCCTTTCGCCGTTCCGATAAGAGTTCAATAGTGGAAAACCACATTCGTGGCCGCCTTTGATCGTGTGCGATCTGCGCACGTTGTTGTTTTTTTGCGCTAGCAAGACACATTGTTTTGTTTTGTTATAATTTTTCAATTTTCATAATGGCATACGGGATGCTAACTGGCCCGGAGCCGGAAATGGGTGGTGCCGAGGGCTCCGAGCCACGCCACGGCGTCGCTTTAGTAAGTGAGTAATGAAACAACGAGAAGCATCATTTTTCACCGTTCCAAATTTACGATCGGCCAAACATTCCAGAAATCGTACCGTATTTGGGTGTTGTTTTGCTGGGACAACATGAATTTTATGTTGTGCTCTCCCAGAAATATTCGCTTGTTTTTCCGATGTTTGGCATGCAAAACAGTAAATTATGATTAAAAAGGGTCGACAGGTCGCGATGGGATGAGGTAACTGGCGCGATATGATTTGGATCATACTCAGGTCACCAGAGTAAATCAACTCGAAACATCAACGCCTGTAACTGGAGGTAAAACAAAGTAAAGTGAGGCTTTGAAATTGATTAACCGAATGCGTACATGAAGTTGAGAAAATGGTTGGAAAAGGCAAGTTTGCAGACATTCTCGAATTTCCTGGCTCAAAAATCTGAAAAAGTACGGAGAAACAAAAGAAAAATAAATGTATTGTCATTAGGATCATTTATCACATTGAAACAATTAAATTTTTCATGATTTGGTGCATAACGTCTCAGATTTTGGTGGATATTTTGTTGATGCTCAATGCTCATCGAAGATTTTACGTTTCACTTTCCCTCGATCACTAAATTCTTCCTAAATTATTGATGGAATCTTGTTTTTTTTGTGAATTTCAATGTATCATTTTCATACATTCAAAATCCGATTCACACTGCACTTAATAATCCCAACCGGACCCATAAAGCTGCAATCAGACGCACCTTAGAAGAAAAAATCCCTTAAACAATTTGCCAAACTGAGCAAATGGATTAGGACACACAGTGACAAGCGTAAAGTTTCCGGATTGGACGTTCGCTCAGAAACGTAGTAAAATATATCTTTCAGTTTTCAACAGTTTCAACAGTGCCTCCAACCCCCCAGGATCAACCCACTGCCGCCACTCGGTTCACCGACCACAATGGTGCATATCCAGTTGACTGGTTGGGCATGACAACCACCGAGATGACGCTGCCCGCCACCGTCGCCCGGCGAGTATAAATCTTTGGAACGTGTTCATAAATCAAGATGTTTTACTTTCGAACGCTGTCGAACGGCTGGCAAAACCCCCGGAACGCTCATACGAATTCGTTTCCGAACCGATGCACCGATACCGGGGCCACGCGAGATTGTCTTAAGGACACCCCTCCATGCTGTGTGCGACTTGTCAGCGTACCGGCTCCGGCCGGCCCTCCCCGCGTTGCTGACACTTGACCAAAGCGTGTGCGACATTCGATGGTCCCGCGGTGATGCGGCGCGTTTCGGTTTCGAGTTTGCACAGTGAAATATCTCCGACTCCACTCCCATGCACGGGTATCCATGCCGATTCGCCGAAATTGAACGCTGCCGCTGCCAACTGCTGGCGAACGGATCGACGGGACCGAAATGTGCAATTTAATCTGCGTCTTGCTGCAACCGAGCGAAGAAAGACGAGTAGCAAAAGAAAAGCACAATAAACTTTGAGACTTCAGGCTTCTCCACCGGGCCAGCACCGTTCACCTTATGTGCTCACCAGCGCAGTTTAATTGAATATTTATACACATGTGCGATATGCGCCGCTGCATCATCCTCACCGGGGCTAACTTGTTTACAGTAGCTTAATACTTTTTCGAAATTACTTTAATAGCAACACAAAATTGCCTGCATGATTGCTTTCGGTGCAAGTGCGCTGCAACCTCGTCCCGAGCGTGGAGGGGTGGAACATCAGCCAAAGGAGAGGGTGGAAAAATAAACAACGAGCCGAAAACGGAGCACGGAACACGATCGCGTGCAGGTAACGAGATCACAAAAAAAAACAGAGCAGAGAAATGGAGCCAACGTTCTAGACTTTCATTTTGTTCCTGCTCACAACTTGCCGTCCTCCAGCTCCAGGAGACGATCCGTGTTTTCTGGAGACGAACTTCTCCGGTTGTGTGCGGGTTCGGTGAAGGTTTTCCGTGATACCGAAGTTTACCGTAGTGAGCGAAAAACTTTGCCCTTCGAAAAGTTGGCGGAGCCACTCCACGGCACGATCAAGTGTATAATTGCGCACAACGAGCGGGAACACGAGATGCAACATCGCGCGGACTACGGTATTCACAAAGAGGAAGGGGTGAGAAAAAAACGCAGCTTCTTTGCCCATACGGGCATAAAAACTCATAAAGATTGTAGCAGAACACCAATATTCTAGCCGGGCGGTGCATCTTCCATGACTGGAAGGAAATACACCGAACTCTAGGTAAATGGGAGCGGCAGTATCAAACAACTTCCGCCTCTTCAATAGTTAAACACCGTAATTGCAGCACAAGAGATCAACATGATGGATCAAACTGTTTCATTTGATGCATCGTATGAAGTGTGCTAGCATGCATGCATGATGTGCCAAGAGAGACAAATAGTTTCAGGAAGCATAACACAAACTCGGCCGTGTGGCTATCAATGAAGCCAAAACGGCAAAATGAGAAAACATAATTCGTGCATCAACTGGCAATTTGAAAATGCTCGCTTGAAGCTCCTGTTTACCACAGTACAAAGTATGTTACCACAGTTGAAATGCTAATCACAGCTTATTCAGCAACTATTCAGTAAGTTTTTATTGTGGATTGCATACGTTACGGCCAATACCAAATATTGCATTTTGTTGAATGTTTCATGAAATTTTGTGAATGTTTCATCGTTTGACGTCCAAACGCGGTCCGCCATTGCAAACCTCGGAAAATGATTTCCGTGCCGCCTTGGCTTACCGCCACGGGCGAAATTCGCCCCTGTCAATTGCCGGTCGGGTAAGTTCGGGAGAGTTTGACAGCTGCCGATTTGTTTGTTTACGTTTGAGTAGCGCACATGGCAGCATAGCGATTTGAACAAATTTACTGCATTTCAATCATTAAAAAGTCTGTTTGATTGCCTATCGTCATGTCCTCGGCAGAAGAATTCACACGTAAGCTTCCTTTTCGCATAATATTTCTTATTCTATTTTCAACTTTGCTTGTTTCCTCGCAGCGATCAATCTAAAATTTCACCCAGATGATAAGCAGAACCATCAGTTGTTCGTGAAGTTAAATGTCTCCAAATCGACGTGCCGACAAAAACCACCCGGACGAACGCTCTGTGTCCTGAATGTGCCACCGTACGCGACGGAAGAATCCCTCCAGCATGCATTTTCGTTGGCAGGGGCAGTGCAACGAGTAACACTACAAGCGAAACCTTCCAGCAAAGAGTCCGCTCCAGTCGAGGTGATGGCGAAGGATGTATTAAGTTTCAAAGTAGCGTACGTGGTTTTTGAAAAGTCGGGTTTCCTGCAAAAGCTTCTAAAAACAAAGCAAATCAACCCGCTGCATTCAGAACAACATCCTGTGCTCACCGGTCTAGCTAAATGGGAGGCAGAATACAAGCAAAGTCTGTCAGACCCAGTTGCATTGCAGCAAGAAATCGATCAGTACATGAAATCTTACGACGGGAAAATAGCAAAGAAGGAAGCGCAAGAGAATGAGAACAAAGTCGATGAGGATGGCTGGGTAACCGTGTCGTCGAAGAATTCTGGCGTTTTCGCACAGAAGCAAACGGTCGTCAAGAAACTGGAAAAGAAACTCGACGACGATCGTACAACGAAAGAGTTGACGAACTTCTATACCTTCCAGATACGCGAGTCGAAGAAGAATGACATCGTGAGTTTGCGGAAGAAGTACGATCGTGATCTTCAGAAAATGGAGCAGATCAAGAAAGCGAAACGGTTTAAGCCGTATTGAAGCTTGCAACATGTACAATAAACTATTGGACGGTTGGTCGTCTTTTCCCACATTCTTCTCTTAACTGGTTTTATTAGCATTGATTACGATTTGAAGCAGTTTGTTCTTGCCGGGTAACGCCTCCAAACGGAACATAAGCTGTGTGATGTTACCAAAAACGCAACGTGACGTTAGGCCAACCTGAACCGCTTGAGCAAACCGTTCCAAGCAGCTCTGAAGATTTTCCTCATCAAGAGATTTACCCTTTTGCGTTAAGTTCTCCATTTCCCCCTGGATTGCATTCACTATGAGCGTCAAATGCTGGGCATTGATCGGTTGCAAGGTTGGCGGTGTCGTAACGGGTGGAGTTGCTTCCAGCAGACTTTGCAACACGGCCAGATGTAGCTTACTGTACAATTCCTGCCGGTCCGTAACCAACAGTGACAGCACGCACCATCGAATAAGCCCGGCAAGCGGTGTTATCACCGGCATTGCGATCGCTCCACTCGGCAGCGCTAGCTGCTGCTGCGACGCAAGACACAGAGAAGGATTTTCCGACACCCAGTCGGTGATGACATCCAGCAGCAGATCGGGTGGTGGGCTAAGCTTGGTGCTACCGGAACTGTTCAGATACAGATCCGTCACAGCAGTCATCAGGTTAGCGGCAAAGCGCGGCGCAACCAAGGGTAACGATTTTAGCTGCTCTGAAGAATTCTTCGAGAAGATCACAAAATCACGCACGATGCACTGCGCCAGCTCGAGACTGGCCGGTGAAGTGCAGCCCAGCTGTTGCATCCACGTACCCGCCGCACATAGGAGCGGTGCGATCGATCCCGAAACAGCCGTGCTGATCAGTTTGCTCAGGACACTCGTGCGTGCATTGGATCCTCCGAAGAGTGACAGGAATACGGCATTACGTGTGGCATCCGGCCCCGGACGTGAGAAAAAATCACACAACACGAGCACCAGCTGGAATTCTTCAATCGACGAGAGCCGTGGTTGTGCGGCTTGCTTTGAAAACTGGGCCCCGCGTGGTTCGTCACGCCGTTCGCGAAACACGAACTCTGCTATCAAATCCATGGCCATATCGTGCTTGTTCCGGTTGATGATGAGATTTTCTAAAAGGGAGAGCAAACTGTTAATCCCGCACAAACCGGAGTACCCGACGATGAGCAATCGAACCTATGATCGGCAAAGCATCTCGAGCCATTTCCGGAAACTCCGTCTTCCGCAGCATTCCCCGCTCTTGATTTGTCATCTTTAATGGTTGCTTCGCGTAAGTTAACTATGTCTATGGGAAATATTACCAGTTTTAATACGAAATTAATTAAAAATCAGTCCAGTTTTGCCGATTGTTTTGATTCACGCAGACAGTAAACATTTTCGCTCTGTCAAACGAAGCCGCGACTTTGACAGCTGTCAAACCCCCTCGACTTTCCGCTTTCCCCGTTCCCTTTTCCTGTTTGCAACAAACACAAACAATTTAGGTGACGCGACGTGATGGGAAAATTATTCGGTGCTTTTTTGGGTGCGTAAAACATAGTCTAGAAGTGCATAAAATTATCATCCCGTTGTTTCGCGTCCCGATGCTGTGTGAGGAGATTCCGAAACCGGTGTAGGCTGTGGTGTGTACGTGATATTTGTTACCGAAAGCGAAAAACTTGTGATTGAGGTGATACGGACAGGTTGTGCGTCCCAGTTACGCATTCTCAATTAGGTGCGATGATGAACAATAATGGATTCAGTACGGGAGAAGAGGACTCCCGAGGGCCGGCCGATCAAATCTGCTGCTTGCTGGACGACGGAGAGCGGTGTCGGAAGCAGGCTGGAAACGCTTCCTACAGCAAGCGAATCCAGAAGACGGTCACGCAGCGGAGACTGAAGCTCAGCATCGACAGCCATGTAAGCGTTTGTTACCCCCCGCCAAGGTCATTTTGCATGGGAGTTTTTGGCTTTTATTCACATGCATTCTCGTTTCATCCCCCGCCAGGCACGACATATCTATATCTGCGACTTCCACAAGGCGCGGATACAGTGTGCCCGCACCAAACGACGCCGCCGTGATTCGGAGGACGACAGCAACGAAACGGACACCGACCTGCCGGAGGTGGATCTCTACCAGCTGCAGGTAAACACGCTGCGAAGATACAAACGCTTCTACAAGGTGTCGACACGGCCGAGCAGCAACAAAGCGCAACTATCGGAGGTACGTTTCGGCGGAATAGTAGTGCATGCGCATTGCGCGAGATGACGCCGCACGATGTGCGAGCGTGTGTGTGTGTGTAAGCGTCACAAGCATACAAAAACTTATGAAATTGTCTTTCTTCCCGCTCGGCAGACAATCATGAAACACTTCAAGACGATTCCGATTAAGGAGAAAGAAATTCTCACCTACTTCATCTACATGGTGAAGTCGAACTCGAACAAGCTGGACCAGAAGAATAGCGCCAGCGCCGAGGCCACCTGAAAGTAGGTGACAGGATGCAGAACTCAAATCGCCAACAATCGTCGAATTGTGCCGTTTTCTTTTTAATTAGAATTGTATTTTTTAACCGCTTTTGCTGGATATATGTGCAAATTGTAAGTGATTTCTATACCCGCGTTGCCCCGTGTGCCGTCGCTGCTCGACAAAAAGTTTGGCCGTTTTCGGTTTAACGAACTTGGTCGTGAAAGTTTCCTTAATGCAACGGCGTCTCCGCGACATGTGTGATTGACGGGATAAGGATCCAATAAAGTGCAACTCACACCGGAGGTGATCTTAGTGCGCATCATCGTAACGATAAATCGAGTACCAACCGGAGTTGTCCGGCGTTTTTCTTTAGTGCAGCTTGACCACGATGACAATTTTACATTTCATATTCCTTCTACTTTACTACCGTAGCTTAAACATTCCATTGTTGAGGTATACAAAAGCTACCCCTTGTTGAGCGAACTGGAATGCTGCTTCATTTTACGTTCGTAGAATGATTGATTTCTTAAAAATTGTTTTATTCTAACTGAAACTCAACATCCAATTAATATGTCAAACAGTATTATAAAAAATGTCCCTTCGCTATCATGCCGCGCCCTCACTGTGCGAAGCTGTAAACAAACCAAAAAAAAAATGTCCCTTCGCTATCACGCCGCGCACCCACTGTGCGGAGTTGTAAACAAACAGTGTGAAATTGTAACTCGAACGGAGCGAACGTGCTTGTGTGCGTGCTGCGAAGAAGCATTAACGAAAAATTTGTTGAAATCCCATACCTTTTCCTACACATCAACATAATTTCATTGAGCAAAAACAGTTTCATGAACCTGGTGGTATTGGATGGTGAAAATTGTTCTCCCGTTGTCCCGTTAACCGTCTAGACACGCTGTAAAAAGTGCAGCGCGTGCATCATGCCCAACCGCCGGGGGTAGTATCGCGTTGCATTTAGGAAGATCCGCCCGCGCAAAAAAACAACACCAGCCAAAAAGCGAAACGGACGAAAGCAAGCCCGAGCCCGAGACGAGACCGTGCGATGTAGGGAACGCGAGAAACCGTTGTCCATCGTTGTCCGCGCAAATCGGGACCACGAAATGTGAAAAGAAAGTTTCCATACGGTTCGGTTGCATACGGGCCTTCGGTGCAAGCAAAGCTGCAAGAGCATCCGGCACGGGTGGGTGGGCCGTGATACTGACTGTGGACGCAAGTGCGCGCGCGACGCGCAGATCCAGTTCGCAATCGGGTGAGTCGGAACTCCGGTGTTTGCAGACTGCAACCATAGCATCCCTTGGTTCTCACGGTGGATAATGAGTTGGCTGCTAGCCACTGATCGCGTCACCGTGTGTGCGGAAGGAACGTGCCAAAGAACTTTGTACCGCGCGGTGATCGATAAGAGCGTGCGATTGATTGTGAAGCTGGAAGCGACCTGAAACAAATAAATACGCACATCCGATGAGCAGTGTAGTGCCAGTTCACAGCCGGGCATCGTTGGAAGCATAATCGTGCGTGAAAAAATTTCTTCCGCTTGAGTAAGAGGGCGAATATTAGCGGTAACAAAAACGGCAAAACGATCGGCATCGTCCCACGGCTCACTGACACACTTTTCGCGTTGCTGCCAACAAAAGCCTCGGTATCACACCGGCGAGACCGACTAAACCGACCGTTGCGGTGAGTCAGCCCGGTTCGCGGAGAAGATCCGCTTTTGGTTGGCATATATTTGTGGTGTTGTGCGGTTCAAAGCAAGTCGTCCGCTTTTGTTTCGTGAAATCAAGATCAAGCGATTTTGCGGTTTCCCGGGGAAACCGGAACCTTTCGAAGGAAAAAACTGCGAGTACTAGATAGGAGAAGAGTTGCGCTTCTCTTTCAGCCCACCGGTGGGAACCGAAGCAGAAGTGCGTGAATCGGTATTCGAACAATTCCGTGTGAAAAGCACTTTCGCACACCACCATGGAGCCAACGGGGAGGAAATTAATCCGCTCGCAGGAACGCGCGACGTTCCTGCTGGTCATCATCCTGGCGGTAACGTCTGTCGGACAGACGAACGCGGAAGGCGGCCTGTTTGACAACTTCATATCGCAGCTCATGACGACGGCAGCATCGGCACAAAACTTCCTCGAGGATGCGTACGATCAGCGGCAGGGTCGTGGCACGGAACCACCACCACCGCCACCGGCATCACCCGCGTCCTCGAATACACTTGCCCCCGTGGTCATACCGATCGGTGGTATGGAGTTGATCGAACAGCCAACAACACCGCCAACTGCGACCACTTTCGCAGCCGCCGGAACGACGACCACCAGTTCGTCGACGACACAAGGAACTCGAGCTCCGCTGCCGTTCTGGAACCCGTTCGTGTGGTTACGTCCGAAGGAGCCCAGCATTCCGTACAATCCGGACACTGATCTCAGCACGGTGAGTCATAACCTGAACCGCTGAAGACCAACGTCACAGGCAGTTAAATGTCTTTAGACGCCATCTTACAGGCTTTTAAGACCCGTTAAAATTATAGCATCATTTCTACGACACAAGGATTGAACTAAAGAACAAAAAAAAAGTTATAACAATACTCTTACTCTGCAGCTTATCTCCTGCCTAGAACTTATCGCTTGTTTATTGTAGTTTACCACCAGCGTTGTGCATTAGCACTATTCCCGCGCCAACCATTACTCCGACAGTGATTCACCGCTGTTCTAATCATTAGTATATGATTCATTTAGCTTCGACGAAATTAGATTACAACCGACCGAAAACAAAACCAGTACAAACATTACACCAGCTCCTGGTGGCATGATCCTGTCCGGATGACGAAGCGCACCGGGAGGAGCAACCGTTGCGGCCCCCGTAATCCAGATGGGTTCCCGCAAATCTTAATCCAATTTGGCCTCGCTCGGAAAACGGGCACTAGTCTCGGTGTGTGTCGTTTTCCACGACACGGCCGGCTGCCTCGAACGTTCTCCGATCCGATATATGGCTAATTTAATTGCTCTAATAATCATCACACCTTCACTGCCGCCTGTGCTCCGAGCAATGGCTCTATGGTAAACACAAAATCGACGTCCGCTAGCAGGGGGTGGTGCCCAGAAGACACACCAAAGCAGATCAGACTACTAATTTTTATGGCCCAAAAACAACAACGGTACGATGGGTATGGGCAGGGCAGAGGAAAACTGGGCTACGTATTAAGCGCTCGCAGCCGAACACGCTTAAGGAGCCGGTAGCTAAGAGAAAGCCACAGATGCATATCGCTATTAACAGCTGCGATTGAGTGATGATAACGCTGGCGCCATGATTCCTACCCTTTAACCTCTCGCCAGTTCTTTTGGGGACCGATTTCGATTGTCTGAATAATGCATGGAACGCTCAGACGGGAAGCTTGCTGTGTACTGAGGCAAAATTAATGGACATCATTGCTGACAAACAAACACATAACCACGGCGCAGCAGCGCACGGGCCATAGACCAGACATAATTGCCATGCGGTCGGAGCACGAATGCACGGTGGAGTAGCATTCCTTTTTCCGAGCTATAAAAATAGCATCCACAAAGGTATCGGCGGTACAGCCATTGCTATCCGATGCAAACGGGTGCGGTGAATATGGAAAGTACAGCAAGCAAGCGCAACTAAAATCCTCCACTGCACCGTTCAGATTGGTCCGTGTTTCGCGTGGGTGGGCTATTTGGGTGACCATAAAACGGAAACACCAACCCACTCCATGCTAGATCCTGCTGACCAACGGTGGCGCACCGTGGTCCGCGTGGTCAGTGAAGGAAGTTGCAGTTTGAAAAATGATGGCACAAAACGAAGGAAAAGGTCACGGAACAAAAGACAACCACACAAAAGCTTTATATGGAGCAACCGGATCGGGAAATGGGACACACGAAAGGACACATTAGGACGGGTTTGCTGCGCATCCTTCGGTTAGCACGTCGTCTCCAGTGCTATGCAGCTGACGGGAACGTTGACGAAGCATTTTTTTGTTGTTGCTTTCTTCAAAGACCCGAGCTTTGTTTGTCCTTTTTAAAGTACGCTTTTGCTTTCGTGCGAATGGAGCACGTTTTAGTTTCGTTGCCGACCTACATGATTGGAGACTTGAATAATGCACAATTTCTTCTCCAACCCATCACCGACAGGAGGGGTTCCACCTTTCGAAACCCGAGCGCTTGCGACCGTTCAAACATCAGACCACGTCATGCTGTCTGTTACGGTCTGTCCGTATTTGCGTGTTTAGAAAACCAACAGAACACGTATCGTAGGCTTGGCCTGGCCGCCCTGAAACAAGGCCAATCATCGTGGTCCGGAAATTGGACCAATAAATTACGGTTCTTCAACCAGTCGCTTCACCACGGTACCCGGGGTGAGTCGAATTCGAAAAAGGAGGACACTCAATTATGAAATGCTTGTTGTCGTGTCGCGGTGGCAAAGGACGTTTGCTTTCGAACGTTTTAAGTCGGCTCGCCTGCTGTATCGGTAACACCTTTAAGGACTGCAGACGATGGCTTCGGTGTGTAATGTATGCACAAATACACGGCCCCGTATCGGGGATGTTCTCGGCCGTTCCGTCGCCTCCAAAGTCCGCGTCGCCTCCAAGGAACCAGGTCCTCTCTGACATTCGGACAGCGAAACTCCGGTAGAGTGTGGAACGGCACACCGAAATCATCATCGCCAGCGTTCGTGACGCGCTAATACAGAGGACGAAAGCGTTAGTTTTTCGCTTTCGAGCAGAATGGCGTGCTCGCTCGGTTCGTGTTGCTGGAAGGGTCGTAGTAAAAATAATTGACCGTTTGCATGCACCAGTCTCACCGTTGACTGATGTCCGTTTCAGTACGAGGCTTCGTCCTTTGGCCGTAGTAAGACAGCCAAGGACGCTAATGCCTGGCACGATGGTGTACAACAACCAGGACAACCTTTTCCTGGTGTTTTAGAGGTCGCACGAACGGAACCTTCATGTGTTTGTGGGCTTTAAAATGGCGGCGAGAGGCGTTTCGAGAAGGCTTGCCGTACTTCTTGGAACGGTTGAAAGCATGTTTTTTTTCTGTTTTCAATAGAAGTGTATTGTGTAGCATTATATTTTCTCGAAAGGACAATCTTCTTTTTCTAATCAATAGCTCCTAGAAAAGTTACTCTTTCAAGTCCCAACGCGTCCTTGCGAAAACTTTTCTAAATTATATGAACATAAATGTTTATAGTATTACATAACATTTGTTCTCTATTATGTATTTTTTAGTTTTGATACGTACATTCCCAGCATGAAAATGGCTATAGAATTAATCATAATTTCCTATCGATCGATTATCGACCCGCTAGCAATCGTTTAACTAATTCAGCGTTTTAAAACAGCTGATAGAATGCGTCCCTCATGGTAGAACAAGGATGGATTGAATCGTATTTTATTTTAATAGGCTTGGATTGGATGTTTCAACAGCTTGGGCGATTTTAAAAAGTTTATAGTTAAACTAGCTAGAAATGAAAATTGTGTGCGGATATACGGACTATTGTTTGGACTATTGTGTATAACGCAACAAAAATCATATCGTTGAATCTTGCGTAGGGCTGCAAGAACCCTGTAGCAAATGACATAATTGCAAATCAACTACGCAACATTATCTCACGACCACCATCTGGGCCACCGGGGCGCGCACCAATCGCTTTCCCATGCCAAATGCGGGTCATAAAATCAATCCGGCACCATTGCCTTCGCATTAACGCAACCGTCGTCCTGTGCTCTTCTACTTTCAGCCGGAAATAGCGGTCCGCCATGGGTATCAGGCCGAATCGCACACACTCAAAACGGCCGATGGCTATCTGCTGACGCTGCATCGGTTGCCCTGCGGGCGCATCGGATGCCCGGCGCAGGGCGGCAAGGGTACCGGACAGCCCGTATTCCTGCAGCACGGACTACTGTCCAGCTCGGCCGACTGGCTACTGAGCGGCCCGGATAAGGCACTGGCGTTCATTTTGGCCGACGCCGGCTACGACGTGTGGCTAGGTAATGCCCGTGGCAATACGTATTCCCGTAAGCACGTCAGCTTCAGCAGCGACGAGACGGCCTTCTGGGACTTCAGCTGGCACGAAATGGCCATGTACGACATACCGGCGGAGATTGACTATCTGTACAACATTCGTGGTAAGTAGAACTGCAGAGCAGGGCGCAATTAGAGGCGATTAACGAATTTGTCACCACTGTTCACGTGTTGCAGCTCAGGAACGGAACGATACGACGCGCAACCTGCTGTACGTAGGCCATTCGATGGGCACGACGATGATCTTCGCCCTGCTGGCAAGCCGCCCGGAGTACAACGAACGCTTGGAGGCGGTGTTTGCGCTCGCCCCGGTTGCCTTTATGGGGCACGTGAAGAGTCCGATCCGACTGCTTGCACCGTTCTCGCACGATATCGAGGTAAGGATGCTGGGTTGAAGCGAATGTGTCGTGTCGTGCCCAGAGTGACTGGCGCGTCATTAAATCGGTGTACGCTGAAAAGCCGTTACCGTTTACTGCGTGATCCTTGCTGCCTCGCAAGGCACCAAGTGTTTCATTTCGTTTCATTTCTGGCGTTTGTTTTTTCTTTGTTTCTTCGGCTCGTGTGTCTGGGTGTTTATCGTTTCCCCCACCGTATTATCTTTGCCATCATGGCCGACGACCCCAACCGTATCCGGTCGTCGTATCAGTAGATACCGCTAAACTATTTCGATAACCTTCGTGTTCCCCATTGGGTAGATGGTCTCGCGAATGACATTCTCAAGCGACTCTCGTTACGACTGCTGGTGAGTTCTGGTGTTCGCGGGCGCACACGCAGCGAACCGTGTGTCGTGAACATTCTCATTATTACATTCCTCTCCACACCGGTGGCCGGTCCTCTTTCCTGTTTTCTGGGTTTGCCGCCGGGCTGGGTGTGGGTTTGATGCGGTGAGACCGGATGGACATCCGGTCGTGTTCTGTGCTCTGTCTGTCGTTTTGGTTTCGTGCGGTTCTTTCGTTCTGGGATACTGTGGGGCATATTTGAAAAGATTTTTTTTTTGCTTAGACTATCCGTTCTTTTTTTCTTTTATCCGCTAAAGTACATAACGCTAACCCTCTTTCTGTTCAGTTTTGTCCGGTTTATTTGAACTCTTGCTTTAACATTTTAAGTATCATATCTTTAAGTGTACTGAAAAAACACAAGACACAGAATTCAGTAATAGCACGATGTGATTGTCGACGCCAAACTTTCTGTAAATATTTCAAACACACGATTCTCATGGGGAGCGGTGTTTTGTTGCATTCCACTAGTTTTGTTGTCCGCAATTGGGAGTCGGCTGATTGATGAGGTTCCTTCACTATCTTGTACATTCTTTTATTTTTAAATCGTTTGCTTCAAGCCTCTAAGCTATATGACGCATGAAACTCTTCAGCTTTCTAATTTCTAATGCCTCCTTTCATTCTACGCAGATGATACTGAAATTCTTCGGCGGTAACGAGTTTATGCCGCAGAACAAAATTATTCGCTATCTCGCCAAATACGGCTGCGAGCTAACCGAGGCGGAGAAGTACATCTGCGAGAACACGGTGTTCGTGTTGTGTGGCTTCGACAAGGAGCAGTACAACGCCACCCTGATGCCGGTCATTTTCGGTCATACACCGGCCGGAACGTCAACCAAAACGGTCGTGCACTACGCGCAGGAGATTCACAACGAGGGTAACTTTCAGCTGTTCGACTATGGCGACAGCGAAAACCAACGCCGGTACGGACGGGCAACGCCACCGGGCTACAATCTGGAAAACATATCGACTCCGATAGCGCTGTTCTACGCGAACAACGATTGGTTGGCGGGCCCGAAGGATGTGGCCAATCTGTTCGACCAGCTGCATCGCACCTCGATCGGTATGTTCAAGATACCGAACGATAACTTCAACCACGTGGACTTTCTGTGGGGCAACGACGCACCGGAGGTGGTCTACAAGCAGCTGCTGATGTTGATGCAACGATACAAGTAATCTAAGCCAGGCCATATCTTGCTACTGTATGTGGAACGGAAGATAATTCTTCGCGGTAATGCGTGTGAGCAAACGACGACTGCATTTTCATGTTGAAAATTGATATTGATACGACATCCAATAAACTGTGTGTTATATGTACAAATATGAAATGATTGTTATTATCATTGTTTTATCATTGCAAAGAACGTGATTATTACATCAATTTCGATCCGTGCTCTGAAAATAACGATTCATTCAAATGTTTCAGGCTGTGTCAAATGGGTATATAGCTTGTGGTTGAGTACTACCGAAGCACGAACGCTTCGAGCTGTCAGCAAACCTACACCATCCAAGCAGTGAACCCTACCTGCTAGACGCGCCGCCGGATCTTGAAGTTGTTGCAAATCATTCGTCAAAACGCGTGAAACGAAAAAACATTAAAAAATAATCATCATCGCTAGCAACTCGCCGTGTTTCGCGTATTTTTGTTGTTAAACTAGAATAACCGAATTAATTGATTTCGCAGCCCAATAATGTCGAACGCTAACGTGGCAAGCTACCTGGCGGAACAGAAGAAAACCACCGACAAAGAGCTGGCGGCCGAGTGGACGGTGCTGGAGGAACTGTACAATGAGAAGTAAGCATCCGCGAAGCCTGCGAAAGAAAACAACCGAATTTCCATTTTACACGTAATCTACAATTCTCCCATAAATTGCAGGCTGTGGAACGAGCTGACCATAAAGCTGGACGCATTCGTCAAGCATCCCGCGTTACAGAATGAGGAAGCTCTGCTCGCCCTATACCACAACTTCATCGCTTCCTTCGAAACAAAGTACGTGGTCACAGTTGTTCCTTGCGGTGAGAAAGTTGTTATAATTCAACATTTCCAATTGCTTTCGATTCAGAATCAACCCCTACGGTCTAGTGGAAATTCTGACCGTCGTCATTTCGTACCTATCGGATAAGAAGGAAGCGATCGCATTCCTCGAGAAGCTGAAGGACAAGGTGAAAATCTGTGATCAAGCTGTGTGGATGTGCAAAGTGCTGCAGGGACAGATTCACCTCGAGCATCTCAATCAACTGGATGAGACGAAAAAAATCATCGAAGATCTGAAGGACATTCTCGAGGAGGCGGGCAATGTGACGCCGGTGCACGGTAAATACTACATGCTTGCGGCCAACTACTACCGGTATGTAACTTTGTTTTATACTAAATGAGCGTTACTATAATTGATTCTTCCCTTCCCCATCCTTCCCGTCCTATAGCTTGGTCGGACAGCACAGCGACTACTATCGATGTGGCCTTCAGTTCCTGGGCTGTTCCATCGATACCTACCCGAAGGATCAGTGGGCACAGCAGGCCTTCTGTCTAGGGTTGGCCGCGCTGCTTGGCGAAGGCATCTACAACATCGGTGAACTGGTTTGTATTGTCCGGTTATTTCTTTCGCACCCAAAAGCACCCTCTAAACAACCTGTTCCGTATACCCCAGCTTGCCCACCCGATTCTCGAATCACTGAACGGCACGGAAAACGAGTGGCTGGTGGAGCTGCTGCGTGCGTTCAACTCCGGCGACATCGTAAAGTTTGAGGAGATGAAACCGAAATGGAGCGCGATCGCCGATCTGGCCGCCCAGGAGGTGAAGCTGCGGCAGAAGATTTCGCTCCTGTGCCTGATGGAGATGACCTTCAAGCGTCCGGCCAACAAACGTACCATCACGTTCGATGAGATCGCAAAGGAGGCCAAGCTGCCCATCAAGGAGGTGGAGATTCTGATCATGAAGGCGCTGGCGCAAGGGCTGGTCAAGGGTGCGATCGATGAGGTGGCCGGTGTTGTGAACATGACCTGGGTGCAGCCACGTGTGCTCGATCGCAAGCAGGTCGCCGGCATGGCCTCCACGCTCGACACCTGGATGTCTTCGATCACCTCCATGGAGCAGTTGATCGAAAGCCGGGCAAGTGAAATTCTCACCAACTAAGAAGGGGCCTGTGTGTAACAGCCGAACAACATACGCACTCTTTTGTTCAAGCTGATGTTTACACTTAAATAAAGCGATAAGACTCTATATTTCATTAAAACATAAAACAATTTGAAGTCAACTATTGTAGCGCGTTATATGTGTTCTCTTAAAGCTAGCGAGTAGTTAGGGGGAGTGAGCGCGAGACAAGCCTCGCACACGTGTTGCACTTCCTCTTTCCTCTCCACGGACCAATTCGTTTCCAGTAGCGCGAAAAGTTAAATGGCGTTCAAAAGCATTATCATCGGGATCCGACCACGGCGCACAGGCTCCTCAAATGTGCAGACAGCGGAGCTTCGTATCGGGCACGCGGGACGTGTACTCGAACGTGACGTGCCGCCGCACTTCCTCGTGCGTATCGCGCCGGATCCGGTGGGGTGTGACCGTGCCGATGAGCAGCAGCTCGAGGTTAACGTTCGCTTCCGCCACGAACCGGCGCACGAGCCCCTCGAGCTCGAACAAATGCTCGTCGCAGGCGCCCGGCAGCTCGTCCCGCATGAACATGGCCAACCGGACCAGATACTCGACGTTGTGGCCGCTCGGTCCGCGGCACTCGACGATCTGGCGCGCCGTAGCCAGCAACGGCTCCTCGCCGATCCAGTGTTCGTTTTTGGGCGTTGCAATGTACACGAGCGCCGGGAATGCTTCACCGCTGATGCCGGACTGTTCGCTGGCGATGCGGGGGTAGAATTTGATGTACTCCGTCACGTACCCGCCGAGACTGCATTCACGCTGCTGCAGGTAGTCCAACGCGTGGTTCCCGGTCACCCTAAATGCACAGCCCCACGTAATACCCTGGAAAGAAACGGAAAGTTTCAATTTGAATCTATTTTTAGCACGCGCGCGCGCTCGTGCACTGTTGTAGAGTTCTGTTTTATGCATCGCTAGAACAGAAACATTTCGCACTTTGTATATAAGTGTCTACTTTGAGCCCCTCTCTCTCACAGAGAGGCTGTGCCCGCGGTTCTATCTAGCTCAACTCTCGTGGTTCCATACGAGTTAGCATTAACTCCTCAATGCTTCACAAGAAGCATGCCATGGGAAAAGTCCCCGGGCCTCAGACAGAGAATGTCAGGACGTGAAGTCCCTCTTGTACGCAGTCAGAAGCCGACTCTCCGGTTTAGACAGGGTGCAAAATTGCCAGACGTAGTTTAAAGTTATGTTGAGAAACGCTGGGATTGGAAGAGAGAGAATCTTCTCGCTCTTCCTCTCTATCTCGCTCACACAATGGGGCTTACTCAGAAAGAACTGCTCCTCTCATTTTTGCTTGTTTTGCTGGTACGCGTTTAAAAAATACGCTCTTTTTCACTCCTTACTCTTATCGCTTGGAGGAAAAATACAAATCAAATAATCAAACAGACTACGCAAAATCAGAGATACTTGCGTGCCAACTTCAAAACTCAGCGTCGCAAAATTGATATACCGTTCAATTTATCCCTGCACTGACGCCTCAAAGGCTGACCAAAGTTCATAAAACGCTTTAATTTTTATAAACAAATTATCTAATTTAGAAGATCGCTTATTTCCAACACCTCCTACGGCGTGGTAATGCTGTATTACAACTATCTCTACTAATCGCTGGTGTTATGCAAGAGCAGGGACAATTTCTTTCCTTTTCTTGTGGTATCGTATGCACACGTTTGTCATATCTCTGTTACCATCACCGCCATATCAACTGCATATCGCGTATCGCATATCCCACTTCGGTAATTCAATCACATTCACATTTAGCACCTGCACTGTTCTATAACAAGCATTGTAATATTCGCGTGTTCGTCTGCTCTACAAATACCCGGGTTGAACTTACCTCTTTGTCCTCGATTAAAGTGGCCACGCGACCCGGCTAGTACGCGAACACGGAACGCCATCGGAAAGTAAACAAAAAAGAAGAAGACACGGAAACCGCGCATTAGACTCTTGGCTGCTGTCTGTGTGCCCACCGATGCGAGGAGTATGCGTGCAAGTATTCCCATCTCCTCCCCGTTGGCTGAAGAAAAGGTGTTGAAACAATGAGCTCATGAAACTAGATCGAATAGTGTTCCGTTGACGCACTGCGATCATAGAATGATCGCATGGAAGCTAACAGGGAAGAGGAATTAGTGGCGCATAAGGAATTACATGTGACTAGCGCGTCACGATGACTCACTGCTTTATGCACGTACAATGTTTTGTATTGAAACATAGCTGCAATGTTCATTTAACATGCGTCTCTAACGATTATAACTGAACTGAAATCGGGATGTGCGCGGACGCACTTCCCGGCTACCAAAAATTGCGCATACGAGTTATCCACATGAGGGATAATCGCAGGGGTCAACCCGACCCAGAGTGCAATGGTCAGGCCTCGCCCTGGGGGAACCGCCTTCGTGATCACGGTAACCCCTATGCCAGGTAAGTATGCTTTCTGCCGGTCGCGCGCACCCTCCCTATCGGTGGCCGGCGTGCTGCGCTAGCGATGCATACCGTTTCATATCCTAGCAACGCAGCCTCCTGCGGATGAGACAGATCACTGTGTCGGGTAAAAATGCTCGTTCTTCCAGCAGCAGCGGGTAATGAAGATATCCCACTCTACTCTCCTCTGAAGAAAAGTTTGCTATTATCTCGGGGTATACAAAGGCGCTGTTATCAGGTTGGTAACAAGATTTGCAATTGATTTACTAATTGATAAGCTGCCACACACCCCGACGACTGCGAAACGCGGCTCGATTATGTCATGGCACAGAACTAGCGGTCGTAGTCGGCAGTGAACGTCGGCACTGCGCGGTGGAGAAACTAGTTTACAAAGTAATGTTCGACATTCCACCCGTGAGGGATAGATTATCGGTGTATTTTATTGTGCCTATACCGCACGTGTAGCGGGACCCTGCTGAAACAAACAGCAAGAAAAAAAAGCAAACGACGAACCCAAACGAAAAACAAAATACTGACAACACGTCGCATTCGATACACACAGGTGTCGCGTATTATTTATGTTCCTGCCCACATCCCGGCGAAGTAGGCGACTAAAGTCCAACAACATCCAAGTAGTAGTAGCGGATTCTCGTTCTCTCTTTCTCACACGCGCGTGTGGAGTGTTCTGACGTGCCAAATGTTTGTGGCACTGTTTACAAAACACACGCCCCTATCCCTCGGTGCTCCCTGCACCAGATGGGACGTGGACGCTGTGTGTGTCGTCGTCGCAAGCGCTCTAGTGGACTAATCCACGCTTTTTAATATGAAGAGCGCGTGCACCAACACCACATACGGTCGGTGGTGGCAGGTTGCCGCGAAACCGCGAAAAAATCGATGGTCCAATGCCGTTTAGGTTCGCCAATTTCGTGCCGTGAACCGCGTGCGTGTGTGTGTGTGTGTGTGTGTGTGTTTGTGTGATAGGGCTGATAAAAATAGATCCGCACGCCAGCGCGCGACTGGCGGCGACAAAGTAGTTACGTGTGGGTGACGATGTGTAGGAATTCACTCGGAAGATTGGTTTCTAGTTGCTGCTCAAGGGCTGCTGAGACATATCCTGACCGGGGATGTGTTGCTTACCTTCTCCTTCGTCCCACGGTGCGTTACATTGCCCTGCCAGAACCGGCGCACGTACCCGCGTATGTAGCCGGTGATGCAGTCCGAGTACTCGAAGCCCGGATACCAGCAGAGCGAGCCGTATCCGAAGACCCACACGGTGGGTGCCGTCGCTGCATCCCGTGCCTGCATCCTTGCTTCCGCTTGCTGCTTTGTTTTGTAAACACGATCGCCCGTGAAGAGGCCACGGGGAAGTAATGGGGTCCAATTCCGCGCGCGCGCGCGCCCGCACAAGGTTAAAGAAAGTGGTGCCGCCTCCCTCGGTCCTACTAGCCGGTCCTAGCCGGCCCTTCGTCGGTCGGGGTGGCGCGCGCGATCTGTTGACTAGCTGCTGCGCTCGCTGCACACACACCGTGCGCGTGATCGTATGCACTTCGCCAACACACAACACTACGTACTAGAATGCTTAAAGCCGCCGTTTGGCTGGAGAGGTGGTTTGGTTTTTTTTTGCGCTTCGGAGTTTTTGTCGTCGCGGTCGACCGGTCGACACGGTAAAATTAATTCATTAGCCAATTCTAATCGTTACTCCAAACTGTCCGTACGCTACTACCGCGTCATTTGTTGTTGATATTGGTTGGTGGTGGTGGTGGTTTGGTTTAATAAATTGTTAAAAAGGAATTGTTACGTTTGCCCGTCATCCATTCCACTCGCATCCACGCCTACTTGTGTTCACACTACACTCGCGCGTACGTCACACACCAGCCCCAGTCCAGCCAGCCGCATTAAAGATGCGAATCCCTAGACACTTCACTCCAGGCAGTTAAGCACGGCACGTACGCGTCCGGATTGGAGGGGCTCTACGCACCCGGCTATAGCTTCGCTGTCGCTAAACGGAACGCGTCGAAATGGTGCCTCCGATGTCGACGGGTACGGTGAGGTAGTTGATGCTTTGGATCCAGAGGCGCGACCGGATGTCGCACGGCTGCGGCCGCCACTGCTCGCTCTGTTGCCACTACTGACGCGGGCGTTCTTCGGAAGCTGATGGATACTGTCGCTAGTCTGCTGTCCGGTCTCGCAGCGGAAGGCTTCATATTCTGCGGGGAAGGAGGAGGGAGAGGAAACGAGGCAACGCTCGGTTAGTAAAAACAGACGCAGGAGATGACACCATCACCATCGCAACGATCGATAGGCGAGGAGGCCTCCACAGGGTAGGATCCTCGGACGGCGGGGAGCTTGTGCCCCAGACAAAGCGCCATATCACTGCTTCTAGCTCGCGCGAGCGCGTGTTCCCACACGTCCGGATTGGCGCGGTGTGCGTGTACACGTGCGCACGCTGGTGTGCGTCCGGGCGCACAGACGCGCACACAACCGTACCGGGCACACAGGGCGTGTGCGCGCGTGCCTGTGCGCACGGCACGAACGTTGCCCGTGGGCCACCAATCGGGTCTTTCCGCGCTGGCACGATGGATGCTCGCTGTGTGTGAGTTCTCCCCCCTAGGTGTGGTGTAACGAGAAACGAGAGCATCCGCTCATATCCCCGATCACACGATCCTCGCATCTGGGGATATCTATCGATCGTGCCAGAAACCGTTTGTCGGTGTGCGCTATCAACCTGCCAAAGCGTGTCGCCATGAGCGTTCAGAGCAGAGTGCTTGGATCGATCTCAACAAGGGAAGGAGAGCCCGCATGCAAACTAATATCCTTTTTGGTTGTCCTGTTTCCCCCGCAGGCGACGCTCTCAGACACACTTCAGCAGGATTGCATTCAAACCAAAACCCGTTACGTCGCGAAGCACACGCGTGCCTGATCGCGGTGCCGTGGAATGAACCCTCTCTGATGATGACGCATCCGCCGCGTAACACCACCAATCGCGGGATTGCGGCTCGTCGAAGGAGGAAGCTGCGGCGCGCGCATGGGCCGGGTTCATTGGAGCGCGTTCATTCGCTTCATTGGCTACGTGGATGACCTTCGCTCGTACGTATTGCATTTTTCCGCGTCTGGCCCCGATGTTTTGCTTCGTAGGTTCGATTGATGCAAAACATACCCCATAATCAGAAGGAAACACCCCTCCCTAACGGTGCCCCTGAACTTGACATCCAACCGACAGTAAACCGGACGTCCTTGCCCATGTTGACCGACGGTATGTTCTACGCAAAAAAATAACGCAAACGCTTGCGCGAGCGAGATTCGCGAAAATCCCAGCACCCTTCTACTTACACTGTACCGATGATGCGCCGTGCGTACGCCACGCTTCTGCATTGCCGCTGGTGCCATTGCCGCAAGAAAAACTTTTGGCCACCCTTAACACGCGAAACAACCACAACCACCGTACAGAGACATGATTGGGACAAGCGAAAGAAAAACTGATGCAATAGATCAAAGCGTCGGGGAAAACGGCAAACTTTCCGCAACGCGTGTGCACGTGGAAGGGATCACACTTTTCGTTGCTTCGTGGTGTACGCACGGACACTTTTCACACGATGCTTTGGTGAAAATTCGCACCACAAAATCGAAAGAATGCGGACGAAAGGGTGGAAAGTTTTTCTCGCGGCGGTCAACGACAGTGCCAGAGAGTTGGTCGGCGAAACGCTTCGTGTGCGTGCGCGCGGACGACGAGCTGTTCGCGGTCGCGGTGTGTGTTGATTTCTGCTTTTGCCCTACATCGATGTGCCTCCTCTAGGCATCGTCCAATTTCATGTTTTCAATGGATAGCCCCCACATGCATGCTTCACCCCTCCCTAGTGCTCCGATTGGCAATTGGCCGATCTGTCATGCCCAGGAGCTGTCAAATCCCGTGTTAAATTCGACTAAAATTACAAAAATCTCGCAAATCTGCTTGATTTCAGTGATCATGACTGTTAAATAGTTTACCAAATGTTTCTAGAATTTTCTTAAAATAAAATAAATTAAATGAAACATCAAACATGACGCAGTCTATGAAAGCGTTTTGAAAGATTTCACGGGCTTTCGCAATATTTCGAAGCGTTTGTTTTTAACTGTACCGTTTTTATGTTGCTTTTTGTTTTTATAAAACTTATCCAAAATCTTGAACTTAAATACTTTTAGCACCTGACAACCGCTTGGCGGTCGGGGCATGCGGCAACAAAGCCCGAACATCACCATCCCCTCTGCTGGGTCGCATTGGAAGTGAAAGGCGAGTGTGTATGAGCAGATGAAGTATGATGGCGACGAAGTCTGTATGTCGACGACGCTATGCTTTCCCCTTCGCCAGCTGATGCAATAGCGTCAATGCTTTCCTCACGCACGTCACAGCCATTTTTGCCACACCAATCGAAATCGCTTTGCAAAACATGTTTTTAACTTCCAAATTTGGTGAAAGGTCCCGCTCGACAATGGTCACCCGAATTCAATTTGGTATTACATCTTGCCTGACGATTGGACTGGTGCGAGTCGCTGTTTTTTTCTCTCAATCACCTTCCCAGCAGCATGAAATGCTACCCTCTTGGAGCAAAACAACACGCCAGACGCATCTGTTTCCCATTAGCGTTGTGTCTTCTACCTGTGGAAAAAACCCAAAATCCAATTCGCCATTCCGTTTTATGCTATGCCGTTCTTCTCGGTTCGTCACAGCAGCGAAAAATATGGCTGGAAGCTGCATGCGAACGAAGAGAAGGCAAACTGGAAGATGAAGCCCACAGGCAGCAGCCAGCTAAGCATCGCTAGCGCAGCACGCCGGCCGCCGATAGGGAGGGTGCGCGCGACCGACAGAAAGCATACTTACCTGGCATAGGGGTTACCGTGATCACGAAGGCGGTTCCCCCAGGGCGAGGCCTGACCATTGCACTCTGGGTCGGGTTGACCCCTGCGATTATCCCTCATGTGGATAACTCGTATGCGCAATTTTTGGTAGCCGGGAAGTGCGTCCGCGCACATCCCGATTTTAATATACTAAATAAACTAATTAACAAATTTCGCTAAGCAAAACGATTGGGATAACCGTGTAATAGTTAAATTTGAACTTTGAATAGAACGTACGATTTAACTACCACTCTGGAAGAGTTGATAGGAAACAGTAAAGAAGCTAACGAAGCTAAACTAATAGTCACGTAGCATGTTCGTCCATAATAACGCTAACGTCCAACATAAGAACGTTTGCAATTACTCGAGTAGTTTCTGTACTCAACAATAATTTTGATGAGTGTATTTCGACCGAATTCATAAGATTAGCAAGGGAAGATATTTTATGAAATGCTATCGCAGGCATGATGGAACAACTATTTTTGCTATATTAATCCAGTCGTCTTAGCATACGCGTTTTATCTACAAATTTCCCAGCTAAACGCCTTAAAGTAGTTTCGCCACCGAACATTCTCTAGAGCTTTTCCGGACGAATCTCCGAGCGCGTGAAAGAGAACTTTCCATTTTCCATTTTCCAATGGGAGGAGCTAAGTGGTTTGATTACCTTATCTTGCCCTAATGTCGATGCAATCTGTAAATGGAAATGCATGGAGAATATGAACGGAGTCCTTAAGCTAAGTGATATAGAATGAAAGAAATGCTTTGCAGCGTCGTTTAAAGTGTTTCATTTTACACCACTGGAATGCAAGTACCTTGAAGAAAATAAAGGGTACCCGTAAGTGGTTGGTACCAGAAGCAGCTGCGTGATGTTTTGATTTTGGAAGTGGTCCCGAGAGTCTCGTTACATCTTATCCCTGCAAGAACGGCACTTTACGATCCCGACTGCCAGAGTCACCAGTTGTCTCGCTTGGACCAGCAGCGCAACCAAAAGGATCGCGGGATGCTGTGGTGTTTTCCACTGCTTGGCTCACTTTTCCGGCGCACCGGCGTCTACTGAGGTCTCGTTCTCGCGCGCGAGCTCGCGCACCTCATGATCGTGCGCACACGCACTGCCCGACACGCATTCTAGTGTCTGCCGCTGTCACGCTTTTCCGGCGCACATGGCGATCAGTACGATCGTGCTTTTTCCCGGCGAAGGTATCGCGACCCGACGGCGCCGTGTACGTGTACGTGACCGACGGTGTACCGAAAGCGAGATTGTGCCTAAGCGCGCGCGTTCCGCGTACCATTTGCGAGTCTCTTCCAAGAATCCTTCGTTTTTGAGAAAATTCTACACCCAGCCCCGGTCGAGCTCGAGCGCATGCGTGTGTGTGTGTGTGTGTGGTGATTTCGATCAGCAGAAAAAGTGTTTATGGGGGTATGCTAGCCCGGCAGAAGTGACCGCTGGCCGCCGCAGTAGTATTCGCCGTGTCTGTGATGACTAAGTTTAATCGTAACGTTGGCCGAAAGTCGGCGGTTAAACGTGAGCTTGCGTCGGGATTCAAGCAAGGCTACGAAGTGGACCATCACCGGTCGTACAGTGAACTGCTGCCGACCGGTGCCGGCTCGGCAATGTCGGTGATGCACGGAAAAGCAAATGGCGGCCCGGGAAACTGTGGCAACGGTGCTGTGAATGGTGGGATGCATGCGATGCACAAAAATCTTCACCCCATCCAGGGCGGTGTGGTTGCGGGTAATGGCAATAGTATCGGTGGTGGTGGTGGTAGCTGTAGTGTTAATGGGAATGGTGGTGGTGGTGGTTACTTACATGATCTTAGTGCCGAGCAGAAGCTGAAGCTTAACATCCAGCAACTTCACATCCGACAGAAACAGCTGCAGCTCACCGACTACGACGACAACAGCCTCAGCTCGGAGGAGCATGTACTAGCGCCGGCTTCCGGTTGCATGGCCAGCCCGAACCGGCCGTGTCTCACTTGGGCTTGCAAGGCGTGCAAAAAGAAAAGTGTCGCTGTTGATCGCCGGAAAGCGGCAACACTGCGCGAGCGGCGTCGGTTGCGGAAGGTTAGTGTCACGTGTCACGGCTCTACTCTTGTTCTACAACCAATTACAACCGTACATGCGCCGAGACACATGATGATGATCCGTTGCAAATGGATAATCTTGGAAAAGCTGGTTCTGGCTTTGTATTTCATTTGAGCTATTTGTGAAAGACTTTGATCTAGCGCGTACCATTTAAAATTGTAAATGCATGGAGCCACAATTGTTACGAGAAACACGTCATGTAACAAGCAACACATGTAATCATGGGCTTGTGAAACTGGTTTCTTTTGTACGACAAGTCAGGTTATTGAAACAACGGAATCCAACACATTCTCGGTTCGATTCGATTCGCTGGCTCTGGAGCGACTCTAGAGACGATCTACGAATATCGCTGTTGAAATATTGCTCCAAACAATCCTTAAAGATACTCCTGTTCCTCTTTCTATGTGTCTCAAATTGATGATAAATGTTTTCCATATATCTCGCTAAGATAGAAAAGCAACTGATTTGAAGTTTGTGGGAACTGCACTGTAAAACCGATCAATATGTTGCCTTTAGCTTTTTTACCCGCCAGAAGAGGGCGCTATCATTTTTCCCAATGGTTGCTACGCAAGTAAACCATGGAAAAACATGCAAGTAAAATAGGTACTGTTCGGACGTGGAACAACCGATTGATTTTTGTTCTAATCGTTTCAAACTACAGGTAAATGAAGCATTCGAAGTGTTGAAGCGACGCACCAGCACGAACCCGAACCAGCGACTTCCCAAAGTGGAGATCCTGCGAAATGCCATCGAGTACATCGACAGCTTGCAAGCGCTGCTGGACGTGAGTACAGATCCAAGTGTGCATGGATCGAACCAAAACTCCAAAACTAATCTCCCGGCTTTGTCCAACTTCCATCCGATCCTCCAGGAGGCACCCCCGCTACACGCAAACTCGGACATCCTCACCAACGGCAGCAATGCGGCTCTTTCAACACCCCAGGATTACATGGTAAGTCCCGGGCCGGCGGTAAGTCGTCAGCGCGACCCAGCGCGACTCTGACTAATTAACGCCCATAAAGCCGCTTGTCGCGTATCACTTCACAGCTGGCTCCTCATTTCCATCAGCTAGCGCCTTGTTCGAGCGCGCGATCGCACTTGTTGCGCTTTTCCAGTGTCACCAGCGGGCCGTGGTCTGTGCCGGCGGGTTGGGCCGGTAATTTATCGTGATTTAATTGTTTGTTGATAAACATACCGATTGCCATATGGTGCACTGGACGAGGCGGTTGATCGTGTCGAGCCGGTAGCCGATCGAGCTGGTACGCTGCGCGTACTTGGCGCTGCGGGCGCGGAAATGTGTTATGAATTTGCCATTTTGTTGGTGTCTTCCCGGGTGACAAGTGAACCGGCAAAAGATTTATGGCACTGCCGAACGGACTACCGATTTCATTAATCGCTTTCACCGGGCGAACACACTCGCACACTTCACTTTGTATCGTCGTCATCTGTTCTTACGGCCGATTCTGACCTCACCAAGAACAGGAAACACACGCAACCAACGCTGGAAGATTAATGTTTCGGTGCGATGTCAGACGCAGACCATCCGGTAGGTGGAAAGCGTGAAATTCCTTGCACTTTGGCGTGATTCGCAAACAAAAATGTCTCCCACCCCCAAGAAAACCCCCCCGGGCCCGAGATGGCAAAACGCACTGGGTTCGTGACACTGTCAGTCGCGGTGCGAAGATCCGGCGTTGAAAACATAATTAGTTCCATCTTCAGCGTGTCGTGTTGCGTGTGGGACGAAGGGTTCGCGCAACGCATGGCACCGGGCGGCTGTGGGTGGAACCGGGAAGGAATTTTAGTAGCAACTCTGGATAATCCAACATTCGCGCGTGCAATGATCACCAGTGGAGATCAGAAGTGCAGATCGCAAAGGCGAAAGTCTCAACCGACGCGACAATCGCTCCAGCATCGCTCGGTATCGGTAGGTCGGCGTTGAAAAATGTCCAAGCATCTATTTCCTACTGTAGTCATAATATGTCAAACTGTCACGACAAATGTCAGGATTGGTAGCAGTACAATTAGCCACCCCGGTAGAAGAAGATATTATTATCGGACCCAGGGCGATGGGCGGACGCGCCAGGGGAACGCACGTACGTAACAGAAACGCCATCACCTCCAAAGTCCGACCGCTGTAGTCCAACCGTGCGTTCCGGGCTACCGGGTTCGATTCCATTGCTACACTGTGTCACTGTCGCTGTCGGCTCCCGGCCCTTCACGGACGCCCGGAATGTAACCCCCAGTGTTCTGAAAGACCCTACAGCCACAGACGACGCAGAGACTGCGTCGGTTTCAACTGGGGAAGTTGAGCAAACAAACCGCACACGTCGGTAGTCACGGTTGTGACATGATCGTCTCCGTCAGACGCTCGGCAGACGCACTCCTCGGACGCAGTCCTCCCGCGGGATCTTGCCGCTTTTGACAGATTTCCCTTCGGATCGGATCGTTTCACGGCTCGATAACTTTATTCTTGCTGCCGTCTTGCGCGCCCCGTGGTCTCGTGCGTGCCCGAGACTTGCGCGAAGAACACGATCGCCGGTAAAACGGAAACGATCGATCACAATTAAGAAGCAATAGATCGCCACACGTGCGACGTGTGATCGAGAGGACATCGTTTTAGTTTGTTTTGGGCAGCAGAACACACAGGCAACGATTTGCAGGAGAGCTCACACCAACAAAAAAAAAACGATGCTGGGTGGCCATAAGGCACCCCGGGTACGATGGGAAGCAACGCGCCGGGAGCGATTCGCATGGCCGATCGTCTGCAAAACCGCTCGGCGCGTTCCTGCACGACATGAAAGCGGTTCGGGGTTAATTTTGGAACATGTCCCTGCCAGCGCGCCGCCTGCGAGGCCTCGCGCAAATGAGTGCAATGGCGCAACTTTTCAACCAGTACATCGTTTTTAATGAGATTTAATTGCATGTTTCGATAAATTTGTCTTCACGGCGCGAGCACCGAACCGACCGTGCGTGCGTGCCAAGCGTGCCTTCCAGTAGCACGCGTTGCGGCGCGTTGGCGCATCTGTTTTTCGGTCGCGGATAAACCGTGCGCTTACCTCGTTCGCGTTTTTCTTTTATCGTTCGTTTAATCTCCAAACGCAGCCCCCGTGTCGCCGGGACCGTATCGTCAGAGATGAGAGTCGTAAAGTTAAAGGGAAATGGATGAAAAATGTCGCAGCGTTAGGACGGCAGCGTTAAGGAGGGAGCGAAATATGCGCCGCGCCCGGGGAGAATGCTCTTAATCCTCCGTTTTCCATCATAAAGCCATCCACCTCGCTCTGAACCTCCCCTGGCAGTGCGGGGTAAGTTCTTACCTTCCAAAGCAGCAAACGACACGTCCACCGCCACATGAAATACGGATGCGCACCCCGTAATGTAGCGTGCGGCAACGTTTGTCGCACAGATTTCCCCGAACAAGTTAAGAGCACAAAACTTCACCGTCAGAGTTTTTCCGTTCCGTGATGTTTGCGTGCTTCCAGCGGGATTTCTGTGCTACTGTATTTTGTAAGCTGCTTCTGCCTATAAGTGCATGTATTGAACGTTAACGGGAAACTACATCTTTAGGCTAATCCCGACATGTTGTTAATGACCTGTTGTACAGGCTGGTTGTTTCTGCAACATGCAATGACTCAGAGTGTACTTTACCCTTCCGAGCTATGGATGCGGACAGTATAGCAACAACATTGGATGAGATCGTTCCTTTTAATTATCATGACACGATCTTGATGCGTGTTTGCAAGTGTAACATACCACATCATTCCTGTTATTATTGCTTAACCTGTGAATCCAGACAAAGCGGGAAATTTGAAATTCACCGACGGAAAGTCGTTGATACCTTAGCTAAACTCTTCTTATTGGAACCATGAGTGAGCTCAATGTTTTCTATAACACCAGCGTTTCATTGACATACCGGAAATTATCCCTACCTTGCCCTTATCTCAGCTATATTCAAAAGACAATCTAGACGATTACGAATTATCGGTTACCGTGTTCGTCATGGTTAGCTATTCGATCCAGATCCACATTCCACATCCACACAGGCGATCGATCCAGATCCACACAAACTGAACAGTATCACGTCATAGCATGACTCACAGCCTGAGTCAGCGCACTGGGACTACAAAAACTACAGCATACCAGAAGATACGCAGGTGTTTCCGCTTTTCACATCATTATCAGTCTACATCAAACCACACCAATCCCTGATTGTTTCTGAAGCAAATGTCCCCGTTCGATCGGTGTTGAAGAGCTAATTGCAAACAGCATTCTCATACACACCCATGCACGGCTGCACTCCGCGCCAGCGATCACGCAAACATAACATGATCGTTTTGACGCTGACTGGTCCTATTAACGGCTTCTGCTCACTTCATCGGCCCCGCGTACGCGTACACGGGCGCTGACGACATCCGGTGCGCCGGGTAATGTTGGTCGATGATCAAACGCGGTTATCGTGTAATCCTTCACCGGCGGTGTCACCGGTGGAATGTGTATCTACGCATTCTTGGGGCGCACAGTTTCCGAAACAAAACCCGGTGCTCGGGGTCGATCCCGCCCGATGTTGACAAATTCCTGCCAAGGTCAGCAGGCACCGTGCTCCACGATCGCCACGATATCCGTTTGTTGGTGGTGGTGGTGGCGATCGTTGTTTGTCGAATTCGTTTTCTTCCTCGTAGTCCGATCGGTTTGGAGGTCGGCGAATGAAAAGTGGACGGACGTTTGTTACAGCTGTCACTGCGGGCGGGGATACTCCGAACCGAACGTATCAAAGAAACGATGTCTCGGCGTTTTCGTACGCTACTCTCGCGCTGCATGTTCGCTAGTGACATTCCCATCGTTCTCGTTCATTCATTAAACGCTTCACCGCACCGTGGCCGGCCCTTCGTTTAGACCCGGCCGGCTGGGATACAAATCGCCACAGATCCGGCCCCGGATGGGACCGGGGCCACTGTCATCTCTCATTTTCCGAACAATCCCGTCTTGGCGTGGCTTTTCTGTGCTTCTCCCCGTTCCGTGGTGTCTGGTAGTTTTAAATCGCTTGTTTGGCTTTTCCATGATGAGTCAAATTAATCTCCGCCTGGGCCTGGGTCAGTGCGAGGTTCGCTTCGAAACTGCTGGCAGCATCGTCTCCTTAAGCTAATACGATCATTTAAAAAGCTTATCGACGTCGATCGGCCTCTCTCTCTCTCTCTCGAGGACCCCGCGGACGGCTTGTTCGAGAGCGCAAACAAATTCTTGCCTTCAAAATTATTCACCCTTCACATTTGTTTTTGTTACGCGCAGCAATTGTGTTGATCCGCCCCGTAATCCTCTCAATTACTATGGGCTTACTAATTTTAGCTCAGCAATGATAGTAATTTCTCATTTAATCACGCTTTTTGGGCAGACGGCAGACAGGCAGCGCTAGTTGGGGCACGCACGGCCCACCCAGTGCCCGCGTGACTGCGGGTTTGGCTCGGCTGAGATTAATTAAAACTCCACCGAACGCGTGAGCCCTCCGCCGAGCTAATGAGTATGTGCTAATTGTGCACACCACGTCGCGGAGGTTGTCAGAAGACTGTTCCGCAACAAGAACGCCGCCCGGGTGCGCGCGTGTGTGTGCGTGCGCGAATTTTTCACTGCGTACGGAATCAAAGGGATCCAACACCCGGAGGCGGAGCAAGGATAAGGAAGCTAGGTGCTAAAGTTCATTAACGTTGATCCGTTGAGCGTTCCCGTGTCGGCGACGCCCCTGCTTGATCCGGATCTTCCTTCGCAGGCCGGTTCTTTACTCAATGAACGATTCAGTTCGCGCACCCCCCCGGGCTTTGATTAATTAGTAAATTAGCCCTACACTAAGTGCAATTAATTAGCTCCCTTTTTGCGCGCTCGCAGTGTGCGATATCAAACGAAACGGCGGCCTCTTATCTGACAAGTCGCTGATGTCGCCCGTTTCGTACGGGACACGCCCGCCGAACTGGAACACTCGCCCGATGTTGGAGAACGCGTGTTCCTAAGAGGAGGTACCCGTGTAGTCAGTCGTGCTTGTGGACAAGTGGTCATCCGAATGCCGCCCCCGAGGACGGGTTTTGGTTGGAATTTAAATTAAGATGTCTAACGCGGCGATCTGCGATTTTCGTATGACGCAGTAGTTTCGGGTGGAATGTCAGGACACGGCACGATCCGGCTCGATCTTCCGCGTGCGCCTAATCAAGTGAGACCGTGGGACATGTAAATTGGCCGCTGTGGCATCGGGCCTAAGCGGTTAATTGCAGCAGCAATGCAATGTTAATGATTTCGTTATGGCATTCTAAAATTGCTTCCAACGATAAATTTTCCCTACCAATCGTCTCGCCTGTCCCTGGCGGGCATGTGAACGAGTACTTCGACTCTTCCCCAACACGCCGAGCGGAGATTGTCTCCGGAGGTTTGAAAGGTATTACGTCGCCGAGGATACAAAGATAAGCAGAAGTTTCAGCTCAAAATAATTCAATACCGTTGATGTAGCTCCCAATAACAAACGGCCGAGCATGTGTTTGAAGTTATAATACTCGTAGCACAGAGCAGAACAAGCCAGACATCACAAGCAATTTGCTACGCTCGACTTGAGGACACACTTTATAGCGCATGGATTTATGACTGCCAACGCCGGGCTGCGCGTACCGGCTTCCTGTATGACATATTACCCTACGCTCCCGACGATTAACGACCGCAAATGTATAAAATTTGGCAATTAAAAAATCGCACCATAAAGCAGACGGTCAAAAGCGCCAGAAACCCCATACGGCGCGAAACACACCAAGACCGTTTCCACCGCACAGGAAGGTTCGCGGGGTATCCGGTACGGTCGGAAACGCGCGCTATCGGCTATCGGCGGGAAGCCAAAGAGCATGATTAACAAATTATGATCTAATTAAGCGGGATTATTCATTCGCTCATAGGGAGCTGACTTGCTTTGATCTCCCTCTCTCTGTCGCACTGTCACTCGTCACTTGGGCGTGTTGGATTTTCTTTGGGGTTTCCGCGAAATGTCGGCCCGCGGGTGCCGAGTTTGGAACGATTTTATTCGCACTCAGCGCTTTCACAGGTGACAGGCTTTTAGAGGGTTATCTTGCGGCTCGTCGCATTCTGCTCGTCGTGAGTCATTGTTTTTAATCCATCCCGTCCCCCAGCAGAAGGTCCCAGCGGTGGTGGGTTGCCCCCAAAGTTTATGGGCAACAATCGGTACGGTTCTTTTCTCTCTCTCTCGCTTTTCTTCGCTATGCTGCTAGCGCGGGTTGATGGTTTATAGGTGATCGTCGCCGTCCGCCGTGTCTTCGGCACCCTTACCCAGAGGTTAGAAGCAGTTGGGTTGGAGCACGCACGCAGCTACTTTACGACCCGATCTGTCAGCTTCGGCAAAACACCGAGCGGGCGAATAATTTTCAGTTGTAATAAATTTCACATCACACCACCTCCATCAAAGTGTACTGTGCGGACGCGACATCGGTTGGGATGTCATCCTTCGCAACGCGGACATCATTTCTGGAAAATTTTGTTTATTAAACCACGTGATCCACGCCGAGGGCGGTTAGAAGCTAGAAGCAACAAATAGAGTTTTGTTGTTGCCTCATGTGCGTGTGTGTGTGCTCCCCAGGACAGACTGTTGTGTTCCGAAACAAAAGTTGAAGAAATCGGGCCTGGCTGAATGGGTCACGCCTCGATCGGGACCGTGCATCTGGGTTTTCCGTGTGTTCGGGGGATGACTTTTTTCAATACTGGCACGCACCGGCCAGGCGCACTGTCACGGCTCAATCTCGTGTAAATAAAGTATTAAGACGTTAAGTCCGCTTATTTTTAAAAGTCTTCGCTGTCTATGTCACTGCAGCGCGTTCACGAACGCGGAGTCACAAACTAATCGCCGCGAGCCGACCGATTCTCGGGTGTTTTTAGCCGGTTGGTGGTGTGCTCGTGATACCCCGCTCCATCCCTCCCACCCCCCCCGCCCTACCCCCCCCCCCCCCTCATAGCCATAATTTCTCGATAAATTATTTTTTAATATTTCCTCCCGGATTAAAGCGGCAGCACGGCGCGGGCCGTGGAATGTTTTGAATCTGTCACGGCGAGTGAAAGTTTATGAATTCCGCCACGCAGGGTTCGGAAATCCCCCGGGTGTCGTGAAGAAGAGAAGCGTGAAGTAAAAAGAGTATGAAAAACGACACCGGCACGATCGCGCTGGTCGTAAGTTTTCCCTGGCTGCCTCGTGACATCTGATCGGTTCGTGGGAGAACCGTCGGAAGGGCATCCGCATCCTTCCAAGCGGTGCGAGGTGCTGATTGCCCGCCTTCCCCATGAAGCCAACCCACCGCGGCCACGGCTAACTGGCTCTGGCTGGTTCGATTGATCGTTGTCACCTCGACAGGACGGGGTGGTGATGTGTTTCGGTACAAGCCGAGAACGGTACCCTCTTGAAGCGAACAGCTCTTTACGCTTAACTGCTGCACCGGGTAGCATTGTTGGAAAAAAAGGTCAGCTCCCAACGCCGAAGGGAGAAGAATTGGCTATGGAAACCGGTCGGCGTCGAAAGCGGCGGCGGAAAACGCGGGCGAGCGGGCGAGTGCGCACCGTACGATCGCCTACAAGCCGATACAAATAGCTGGCCGTCTAACGGATACATGATTTTGTAATATGTGACTTTAAATGCCATCCTAAATCTTACGTTAAGTGGTCCGTATTATGGGCGACACTTTTTCTTCACGCTGCGTCCTCCTCTTCTCTCATTCTCTGTCCCTTTCTCTCTCTCTCTCTCTCTCTCTCTCTCTTGCACACTTCCATCTCGCCTCGACGTGACGCCATCGAACCGTATCGGTTTCGTGATTACATGTCGCCGACGCATCCTCCACTATCGCAGCCGGCGACGGCACGCGTGTATGCGTACGCAAACTGTGTCATATGCGCCATCAATTCGTCAGGGATTTCCACGGTTGCCTTCGCGACCGGAGAGAATTAGTTGCCACACCACGGGTGCAGGGTGGCCTTGAAAACGGGCGAGACAACAGGGGCGCGGTCGTGTCGGCGTCGCGCTACCGTCGGGGACCGGACGTCGGGTTTTGAAGCCCAAATTCCCAAAACGGATACGCGCGTACGGTTGAGCGCAATCCGGCACTCGTACATCAAAATAAACAAGGATATGTGTAAATTTGAACACACCCCCCATCGGCGGTTGGCTCGATGGGAGGATGAGCCGCTAAGTGGAAGAGTTTCTTTCCAATGTTACAACGGTGGTGTTCGGAATGGTAATGTGTTGTAGCAGGCTGGACCGAATGGTCCTTATGCTTCCGTTCGCGCGACACTTGAGTGACTTTGAGGTAACTAGAATCGATGTGTATGTTGCTGTCGAGTTTCGCTTCACTCACGATGCTGTGGATATGTGGAATTTTTTTAACACAAAACACCCAGTCCCAGAAAGATTCGTTGAAAGACATTTATAACCCAAGATATTGAATTGTATGAGACCGTTCTATGGCCAGGTGTGTAAGCGTTTGGTCCTCCACATTACCGATTGTGGGATCTCAACTAGACGGAGATGGAGTCTCCATACGTTGGAGTGTGATAATCCTATTTCTATGAATATAACTCAATGAAGGAAAGCAAGAAATGGCATACATGGACATACTTGAGGGTGTTGTGCCAACGATGAAGAAGACTCAAGACCTACGATTAGCTTCGGACTCACAAATCTTCATAATACCGTTGGAACTGATTAAAACACTTTACCTACGAACAAGGCAGGTCATCAAAACTAGTCAAACGCTGTTGACTAGTTACCGAAGTATAACTCAGCGTAAAAAAAATGATTCAAAGTCAGATTCGGTAAAGATAGATGAGATGAGTAAACCAAAGTATAATCCGCATCCCGAAATACGCCCAAGTTTGATTGAAATGTGCCATCTTCTTATCGAACTCAAGGTCAAGGTACGCTGCTACCTATCGCTCACATTTCATCCGTATCTCGAGAACTACCCACACTTTACTAGATACGCATAACAAACGGCTCCGTTGTTATCACCAAAGTGCACAACTCCTCAGAGTCACATTCAAGGCGTCCAGTGATCCAATCTCTCAAAGTCCAGCTCGACCGGAGTCATTAGCCGCGTAATCCCCTTGAGCGGCAACCCCAGCCATGTAACCGCTTAGTGCTATCAACGGCATCTCACACTCGACGCCATCAACAACTCGCGCCGTGCGAGTGATGACGACCAGTGTTCGGTGCGCGACGGATGGCCGCGAATCAATTTATACCCATTTAACGATGCGTTCGCCTCATTCGCGCGGGACAGGATGTGTGGTCGCCCGGGTCTCGCGACACCAACAAACCGTATCGCTTCCTGGTCGGGAAAGCCCGGCACATAAATCGTTGATTTTATGCTGACAACTTTCGCACGCCTCGCGGCATGGGAGAGTGTGCAGAGTGATTGCATCGTAAATGCCATCGCTGCCAGATGCGCCCAGAATCGCGAACGCGTTCTTCAAATGATGCTGCTAACCGTGCACAGTGTAGTTGGGCTGCTCCCGGGGAGCACAATGATCGGTCATGATCGCCCGTCGCGGGCAGGACATTGGGATCGCGTTGAAATGTTGGCACAACACAGGGCTGGGTAGCAAAATAAAGCGAAACAGAACGCTCATCCAATCACGCCGATCATCATTGTTGATGGCGCGGCGATCGCGGATGGCCTCGCCGGACCGATCAAAAATAGAACCATCTCCCTCCGGATGGTAGTTTGTAAATTGTCGCCGTATCGCCCGTAGCTCAATCTTTTGGCCCTCATACTCGTGCGCCGTCGGTGAGGCAAACATCGCGCACCATCCGTCCCGGGAGCGCCCCGTGAGCGTCGTTTGATGTGTCCGTAGAGTTAAATGGGATGGTACCCAAACATAAGAGCGGCCACGGACCCTCCTCTCCGCCCCGGATGCGCGGTGCATGGGGATGTCTCGGGGGAAACCCCGGCCGTAATATATACCTTTTGTGTCACATGCTACTAGCGCGCGATCACATCTCTCGGTCGTCCCCCAATGCTGGCGGGCTAACAGATATGGCGACGACTTCATTTTATTTTATTACCGAATGTCATCTTTTTTAATTGACGTTATAGAATCGTCGTAAACGCTTTCTATGTCTGTGTGTGTGATGTTCTGTTTCTGTATATCGCGCACAGCCTACCACGGGGCCAACCCAAATCCACACCGATTGCACCAGTTCACACCCAGATAGGGGAGGTGAGTTCTTTTGGAGCAGAGTGGCACACGGCTGACATGACGTATAAAAAGCGCTAGCGGCTAGAATAACTTACACTAAATTAGGCGTCACAAATGTCAGTCTGCGCTCGTTGTTTGGAGGAACACCGTGAACCGTGCGGCCCGGTTACGTGGAATCTATTTTCGGGTTCACACGTTTACGGAACGCGCGGACAAGGGCAGTGCGGGGCACCCGGGAGTCGGGTTGATGAGATCCATCGAACCGGCACCGGGACTACCCAGGGGTGGGACTGGATAGATCCGTGAATCAAATTCCGTACAATGCATTGACGGGGCTGGCGAGAAGACAGGCCCGTGGCGCAGGGTGGGAACAAATTATCGTCATGTCTACAAGCTCATTTAGTCGCAGGCTCTCCGCGCCCGATCGGACCGGCAACAGTTTCTACAGATTTCGTCTTCCTCTTTTATCCCCATTTTCAGAACTGCTGCTCCAACAGCTACCTGCGCGAGCGCCTGGGCCAACTGGGAAAGGACAACGACCGGTACTCACCCCTGACAGGTAGGACGATCGGGCACACGGGGCGGGACAGTAACGCATTGATGCAACGGACGGTGGTCATGCATTATTGCCAACCCCCTTCGTCTGGCGGAGGGAAATGGCACGTGAGGCCACGCCGCGCTCGTCGGCAAATTAGAAAATTATGAATTCAACCGTGCGTTGATTTATCATCGCTTGACCGGGGCGGCACGGGGCGGGGTTGCGGGCGAAGATTGTGCCAATTTGCTACAAACGGGCTGGGTTCTATATTTGATGCGCCATTCCTCTCAACTGCGAATGTTGAAATTGATTCGTACCACAACAAAAAACAAGATCCGAGATCTCAATACTAATGGCCGTGTTCTCCTCCACCGCTAGGGTACAACCAAACGTCAACTTCCGGGACGGTGAGCGGTTCGAGCTTAGACTGCCTCAATCTGATTGTACAGAGCATCAGCAGTGCGCAGCAGCCGGCGCAACTGATGCCCCAAACGTCCTCCCATACGCTGGCCGCCCACAGTCCGCCCGCAACTGGCAGCGTTCTGGGTGGTGGGGGTGGCGCATCGACCGGCACCGGTGCTGGGTCGCACCAACACCATCATCCACTGCTGTACAGTTCCTTCTGCTCGCCGTCTCCAGCGTCGACGTCCTCATCGTCATCATCGTCATCGTCGTCGTCCTCGTCGTCAGTCTCTTCAACGTCCTCCTCAACGATGTCACCACCGCTGGCGGGGTCACATCATCAGCACGGAGGCATCGGGAGCAACCGGCCCGCGATTCCACCGACCACATCCGTTTCACTACCGTAGCACTGCGCGAGCCAGAACGTCTCTAATTAGTTGTACATACACACTTGCCTGCGCGCGGCGTGATTTGGGGGAGCAGAGATGTCTCTCAAAACAATGGCCTGCGGTGGCGTGTACGTGCCCAGTGCCATTCGCCGGTCGTCGGTTAGAAATGAAAGAGGTATTATTAGTGTAACAGCCCTTAAGTGTCCGGCAAGGTGCACGCGCCGTTAAGTAGATTACATTAGGCGATAAATAAATCATAACCTTTGAAAGGCGCAGTCAAGCCCCAACAAAACAAAGATGACTATACAGGCAGTTGGGAAAAAGAAAACACTGTTTGATATTTTGATTTGGCGCATATCGACGAGCCGTAGTAGTAGAGACCGGGTTTTATTTACATTCTATTGCGAATCGAATCCGTCCGTGCTGCCTTATAACTATGTAGGAATGAAAGAAAGCGGAAGAATCATATTCCCCACACGCTGCAACTCCATCGCCACGGCATTCTCTGATTCGCAGTGCTCTGTTGACACAGCATGTTGACGTCGATGGGTTGCTAGGCAGCGTCTCACAGATAAAGCAGCGTGTGCACTGATTTTGCTGGTAACCTCACCCGTACGCTGCCGTACCGTTTATCCTCCACCCGGACAGTTACCTGTGAGTTGGCTCTGAAAGGCACAGAAGCAGTCCCGCGTGTCGGTAACGTTTCGAAACGATTGCCTCGCACCGCTACCAGGCTTACCTGTTGTAAAACACGAGCACGGTTCGTTTATCCTGCCGTTCGAATGCGACGACCACCACGTCGCTGCTGGACGACCGGACGTCCAGCCGCACCGAGCCGGGCAGTATGAACCGCGAGAAGTGTCCCAGCCCGTAGAAGATCGGCTGCTTGTAGGCTTCGGCGGCCGAGGTGGCGTTCACGATCACCGCACTCTCCACGTAGTTGTCGGCGTAGTTCGGACCGCCGCGCTCGTCCAGCACCAGGTTCCAGTCGACCCATCCGTGGACGCTGTGCTGCAAGTCCTGCAGCACGTACAGCACGTACGATTCGGCCCGGTCCCACGAGCCGAGGATGGGACGGTGCTGCTGCAGTGGCTTATCGCCCAGCGACGCCTCGGTGTTGAAGATCCACTTGCCCGGGTAGCGAGCGACCGCCTGATCCAGCAGGGCGGCCGGTGCCACCCCGTCCCAGTACCAGTGCACGGCCAGCCCGTCCAGATAGCTGGTCGCGTTCGGGTGGCCCCGGTCCATCTGCTGGAACCACCACGGAAACGTGTACCGCTGGTCGTCCCCACCGAACAGCTTCACGTCGGCCTCGCTGGGTGAGGCCTTCAGCGCCGGGCCAAGGTGCTGGCCGACCCAGCGCCCCTGATCCTGCGCCGTCCAACCGAGGCTCATGAAGTGGATGAAGAGGAACCCGATCACGCCGTTCAGTGGCTCGTTGCCGGTTGAGATGGCCCAGAACGGGAGTCCGGCCGCCCGCATCAGCTCCAGGTAGCGCACGTGATAGTCGGCCCAGGTCCGGTAGTACTCCGGCCGCAGCCGGCTCGACCCCGTCCAGTCGTTGTTCGTTTTCATCCAGCGCGGCGGGCTCCAGGCGGCTCCGATCAGCCGGATGTCGTCGTTGCCCGTGACCTGCGCCAGCCGCTTGATCTGGGCGACCTTCTGCAAATCGCGCTCGTCCAGCAGCGTGAAGTTCGACAGCAGCGCATCGTCTGCCGGCTGCTCGTTGTAGGCCCACGGAGCCAGATCGAAGTCGCAGCCCCCGATCGGGACGCGCATAAACCGATAGCCGATGCCCTCCGTCCGGGAGTAGTACGCTCGGTAGAGACTTTCGCGTAACGGCACTGGCAGCCGGGCCAGATTGTGCGAGACGGCCCCGGTAAAGGCCCCACCGAAGCCCTCCACCGTTTGGAAGCGCTTCTGCGGGTCGAGCGTGACCGTGACGTCGGCCGCCGTGTGGCGTGTGCGGCGCGAAAAGTTACCGCCGGCCTGGGCGAACCGTAAACCACCGCGACTGCTGGACACCAGCAGGAAGCTGCCCAGTTCCGACGGCACAGTAAACTCGAGCGTATCGCAGTACGTCACATTGCACACGCATACCGCTCCGCTCTCGTACTGACGTAACGCACACGGCAAGCCTCCTGTGTGCGGGGTGGAGCGTAACGTTTAACACCGGGGGTGGAGATTACACAATGTCCGGACGCGGCCCTCCCGCCCACCCACACTTACCGTGTGCCGTCCCGAGCAGCAGCAGCAGCGAGGAATACAGTAGCAAACCGACGGACTCTGCCGATCGTCGGTAGTGCATCGTGGTGCGTCACCGTCTTCCGATGTCCACCCAGTAACTAACGCTCTTCATGCTTTCCCCAGCTCGCGTGCTGCTCGCCGCCGTATCACTTTCACCCCGAGGTGGAGGGGTGAGTTCCGCGATAACGTGCCTATGGGGCGGACAATGTTTTCATTCATGAAACGAAACCGGCCCCATCCATAAGCTGCTGGCGGTCGGAAATCCAAACGGAGTGGGAATTTCGCTGAGCAGAGTAAATAACGCGCGCTCGGATGGGTATCTGTGTGTGTGTGCGTGCACCGCTTGGTCCGCGAAGTCCAGAACGACGGATAGAAACCGGTTCGTTGGGAACTCGAACTGCCTCGTATCGTACGCATCGCATCGCTCGGAATTCCCTTACGTCGGCTAGTATTCGCCTACGCGAACCAAAGACGTCGCCGGGCCGCGATGTTAGCTATCACAACATATTAGAGCACGCAGTTGTCACGGGCACGTGACACGGCCCGTTCCGTGTGCGCTTCAATCGGGAGGGACTCCTGTTACGAAGATTCATCACACCCGAATGACAGCGTACATGTTCAGCTGGAACTGGAATCTCGGAAGCCCCAAACACTGGGCGTCATGTTAAGATAAGAAATGGAAGGAAGGAAGCATTTTTTTTCGAAGCTGGTGAGGAGTCGTGACCGGATCAATCGGCAGGTTGAAGCAGTCGCGTTTATTGCTCACGTACATATATTGTAACATGGTAACAAAGCTTAGACTAAATATCTTACATTACTGTAGTGAATAGTTCGTAACACTATGAGTATTTCAGCAGTTGAGCTACACTGAGAGTATCATGGCGCACATGGTTTCACTAATCCAAACTGTTAGTCATTTTAAGATCTTATACCTACGCTAAGGAGCTTTTTTGTTAATCAGTAACCCGTGCGTTTGTTTGCAGTCCACATTTAAGTAACGATTTTAAGTCATGTCCGCCCAGAAAGCAGGGCAACCTTGCCGGAATGTCAACACACTGCAGAATTTCCGTGATCCGCGGATCACTACACTCAATCTTGTAAAACCATTTTGTCCAAAATCCAGTCCATGAAATAGCTAACCAGCATTCCCTTGCTCAATTCGGTCAAAACAGAGCAGTACCGCGATCCGGTGGAGATGACACCATACTGCACATACCGGTTACTGCCGCCGAATGAACTGATCTTCTGGTACGGTCCACCTGAGTCACCAGAACAGTGGTTGCTGTTATTCTTACCGCCGGCACAGATTAAGTTGTCGTTTGGGCATTCCGTGTCTCTCTTCACCACCGGCGTGGTCGCTTTCAAAAGCACGTTCGATACTATTTCGTTCTCTGTCTTCCCCCATCCAGTTATGATAACACTCTCCGGCATTTGCATTCGAAGCGAAGCGTATAGCGGCAGACAGATTGGGAACACACTATTCGGATCGAGTTTCGCCTTGCTTGCCAGACGAAGGAGCCCAATGTCGAACTTATCATGACGCAAATGTTTTGCCACGGAGATCTGCTGCACCTGGGAGCAGTATGGCTCTCTGGTTGTTTTACTGCACGGAGGTGTATCCAGCGCGTCGTGCACACCCAGCATAACGTGTGTGGGGTTCGAGTTGCTTTTTATGCAGTGCTTAGCGGTAAGTACGTACGACGGATGTATCAGCGTACCGCCGCATCGCGTTTGCTTGTGTTTGTACACGAGAAGAGCCATCCAGGGAAACTCTCCACGATGTGCGAATTCACCGTTTTGAATCTTGATAGTATACCCGGCCGTCCCGCACGCCATGTTGGCCAGCCGGGCTGCTTTCGGGTGCGATATCAGACGATCAGGTGTGGGTGGTGCACAGCATACGCGCTTGCTGTTGGACAATCGATGCAACTGGTCTTGCGCATCGCACATTATCTCCGGCACCACCGACCCTGATTTACCTTTTCCCGTGCATGCCGGAAAGCCTGACGTGATTCGTTGCATTGCCGGCTTCGGTTTATCGCACAGGGCCGGCTGCTTCACGCAATGAGGATTTGTACAGCATAAGTATTCCTGTAAGAACGTGGGGAACCGATAATTAGAACGTGGTTGAATAGTGTGAAGCAGTAAGCATGCGTACCGTTTGGTCGTGCACGTAACAGGGTTGCTGTTCGGACCAAGCCTTCTGTTGACGCTTGGCGCGCGCTTTTGACGTGGGACAACTCTCACGAGGCATACACACACCGGGCTTATTATTAAATTCACATTTAGAGTCGCAACAAATGTATGTTTTCTCCTTAGAATGCACCTTCGGTGTACACCTTATGCGATTGATTTCTTCTGTCAATCTCGGCGTACCAAACAATGGCAACAACCTTTCTCTCTCCTTTCGACAGTGCCCGAACGGAACGCA
Source organism: Anopheles dirus (assembly GCA_000349145.1). Taxonomy (NCBI): domain Eukaryota; kingdom Metazoa; phylum Arthropoda; class Insecta; order Diptera; family Culicidae; genus Anopheles; species Anopheles dirus. The sequence goes on from KB672979.1 coordinate 9,102,319, forward strand.
GTGTTGATTTGGTTTGCATCCGCTTTGGGTGGCTTCCGTTCCGAGGTATCCTGCAGAAGGGGTGGATAATACATAGTAGAAACCATATCACCACAACCGATCAAAGAGCTCAGAAACTCACCGATCGCGACGGTTGCGACGATGATAACCGCTAACATGTTTACGGAACACATTTCACTCCACTTCTTTCCAGCACACTCGACTGCACCGTGGGCAAGCTCAAGATCGACTAATTTTAATATCTCCGGGAAACAATATTGTCGACTTTGATTCGCAGTGGATCTTTACCGAGGCTGCCTGCTGGGGGGTTTTCCCTGCGATTCAGGGCGAATCCGCGAGCCCCCGTTCGCGCGAGTCGCTGAGCTCTGCAAACTGCTATGCATGTTCGTTGGAGCCGGTCTCACTGCGGGAGGCTGGACGTCAGATGCTGGGGCTGCAAAATAAAAAAAAATTGTCGGGAGGCTTGACCGGTTCGGTTCAGTATTAGTTGATGCGTGGGATTTTTACAGTGTCTACTGGTCGGAAGATATGATTCCTTCGATGACGTTGATCACAGGCGTGAGTCAGGTTCATTTTTTTAGACTGTCCTTTGAGGGAATCCTAGCAGTTAACAGGAATGCATTGCTTACAGAGACGATAGGCAAAATTAGTAATGGACATTATTAGTAATTAGCGATGATCTTCTCTGACAAATTACGGGCAGTTTTCGACGCCAGTAAAACTAGCTGTTATGGGTTCTTGAAAAGATCACAACAAAAGTGGTGCATTTGCCATCATGATCTCTACAGATCATGTATATAAAAGGAATGTACGAATTCGATTGACTAAAAATAAGATAAATATAATTACATGGTTTAGAAATACGCGCTGTTACAAGATGTTATGAGTGTAGAACATATCGTGAACAAATGAATGCATAACAGTTATGCGCGATACAGAGGTATGTCTTGATTAATGTGGAGCTTTGAAATTTCGATAGCACCACTTTAGTTGTTTGCTAGTGAAAACTGCCTTAAAGATAACTCTATCCTTCTCAGATCAATGTTGCGATAATAGGTGGTGCTTATCACCGTCTTGCCAGCATACAATTGACGAAAATCAAAGTGAAGCATCGCTTAGAAAAGAAAGCGCTTAGAACCGGGCAAAATCAGGAGGTGCGCACGAAATTGAAAAAAAAATACATGGACGATACATTTTGCGTACAGTTTGAGTGTGTTGTTGCTACTATTTCATTAGAGAAGCGCCATTAGAGTATGAGTCATAGATGATTCATTCGCATTCCGATCCATCCGGTGTTCCTATGATGTGGTTTTATGTTTTTCTTTCTGTACAAGTTCGAGCACGAAATTAATTTTCCGCGATCGTGAAGAAATGGCCAGTTCGTATCGCACAAAAAAAAATCCAACGACAAATTTTGGACGAGTTCATGTCTTACTAGTAAGGCCAGTATTATCATTTGAAATCGACCGTTTTGGCAAAAAACCTTATCAGAATTGTAAAAAAAAACCTGACACTGGTGGTCGCAGAAGTCATCGAACAAGATCAATTTTGCAGTCATTTTGTTAAGAATTGCACAAATTCCCATTTGTTTTTGTATTGCTTTCCTTAGTGGTGGACCGAGGCTTATGGGGGTCCTAAGCGGATAGATTAGGTGGTGCTTTGTTCGTGGCATAGTTTTGGGTCACAATCGTTTGGAAACCAGTTCCATTCCACATCTACGGTCAATTTAAGTCTATTCTTTGATACAAGTTCTGTTCCACATGATACAAATAACTTTATTACATCTCGAGACCACTGGGTCAAGATGTCTTAAAGCTAGCAGATTGTGAAGACATTCAGCGAAATTAAGTGCATTCAACCTGCTTAAATCTTTACGTGACGAGGCATGCTTTCGCTGTTTTATTTTCTCTGCGACTTTAGGATCCTAGCAATGTTTGAAGGATACTCAAACTAACTTCTCTATATTTCTCAATCACAGGTCAAACAGGGGAAGCTTAATGATATTGGGTAATTATTTTATATTTGGATGTTTTGAGTATTTTATGATCGCTTGCTCACCAATATAAACTTAGAAAATAAAGAGTACACTAGACATTTGAGTATAGTCAAATATCTTACAGTCATATCTTACAATATAGTATCAAAGGCACAGTAACACCACAGAAATGGTATACTTTTTAGGAGCAGTACTGTGCCAAAACTAAGTCGCGTAGGCCGTAAGACGATGTTCATAATATGGGAAGCATAAAATGCAACCAACTACTTCGATAGCGGTAATTAGTATGATGAAGATCCTAAATATCCATATTGCTCAAGATCCAGTCTATAAAATAGCTCACCAGCATACCCTTACTATATTGGTTCGGTTCAGAACAGTACGCTGAACCACCCGAAATGACACCATACTGCACGAATCGGGTATTCCCACCGAATGGACTGACCGCCTGGTACGGTCCACCTGAGTCACCTTTACAGTGGTTGCTGTCATTCTTACCACCGACACAGATGAAAAAGTCTTGTGCGCATTCCGTGCCTCGCATCGCCACCGATGTGTTTGCTTTTAACAAGACGTTCGATAGTATGTCTTTCTCCGTAGTGCCCCATCCGGTTATGAGTACACTCTCCGGCATTTGCACCCGAAGGGAAGCGTATAGCGGCAGGCAGATGGGAAGCACACGGCCTTGCACAAGTTCCGCCTCTCTAGCAAGCCGTAGCAACCCAATATCACTGTTCCTAACATGAACCTTTGTGTCATATACACCTTTGACAACAGAAATCTTCTGTACTTCTTCGCAGTGTAATGCGGGATTTACATTGCACGAAACGTATTTCTGTATATCGTGTATCCCCAGCAGCACGAATTTGGGCGCGTTGCGGCTGGTCGCTATGCAGTGCCTAGCGGTGAGAACATACAGCGGATGAATCAACGTGCCTCCGCATGCCAGATCCGTTCGTTGAACTGTAGCCACACGCTTTTTTATGCTGCTCTCGTACACGAGAAGAGCCATCCAAGGGAATTCCCCAGGCACTGTGCTTTCACCGTTTTGAATCTTGCTCACACTATCAACCATACCACACATCATGTTGGCCAGCCGGGCCGCTTTCGGGTGCGATATCAGACGATCAGGTGTGGGTGGTGCACAGCATACGCGCTTGCTGTTGGACAATCGATGCAGCCGATCTTGCGCATCGCACATTGTTTCCGGCACCACTGATCCTGAAATACTGTTGTTTGTACAGTTTGGATATCCTGAGGGCCTTTGTGGGGTTAATCCAGGGTCCGGGTCGCAAAGATTTTGATGCATTACGCACTTGGCATTCGTACAGCATAAATATTCCTGGTAAGAATTATCAACGATTAGCACGTTTGTAGCAATCAGCGATAGGCCGAGCATGCTTACCTTTTTATCGTGTACGTAACAAGGTTTCTGGTTAGACCAAGCCAGCTTCTGTTGCTCGGTGAGCGACTTTTGCATCGGGCAGTTCTTACGAGGCACGCATACACCCTCCTTACCACCGTAGATGCACTTAATGTCGCGTCTTTGGCAACAAACGGTAGGTTTCCCATCTATCCGCTGCTCTGGTTGACATTTCAATCGGCTCAGCTCTTGGTCATATTCAGGGGCGCCATACAGCTGCACCATGCGTTTGAGTTCACTCGGACAGAGCCTAAACGAAACGCAGCGTTCGTTTGAACTGCTACATCCGATACTAGTGACCTCCGCTCCGAGACACCCTGCAGACGAAACAGAGAAGAAAGTTTCTACTTGATCTAACATCAGAGCTCAGGAGCACTTACCGATTGTGACGGCTGTTACGAACGCGGATGCCAACAGATAGACGGAACACATTTTGCGCTGACAATTTCGCACACTCGACTGTCCCGGGAAGACGTTCAAGATCGACTAAATTTGATCGCGGCAGCTGCGTTATGTTGCCGGCCGCTTCGCAGCGAATCGTTATTATTGTGGTTTGCTCGGGGATTTTTCTCAATGAAGCTGAAACTGAACTCTCCGTTGCGTTCCATTAATTGCTACACACAATCTCTGGAGAGTTCGCAACGGCGAGAGGCTGGTCGTTCGATTCTCTTCCAATATCGATTCAGTGCGTCTAAATGAGCCGAGGTCGTTGGATGGGATTCCTACGGTGACGATCGCGCAAAATAGGATTCCTTCTATAGAGTTTGAAATGGTGAATCATACTGACAACCCCTTGTGGTGTGAATTACACGGCGTCTAATAAGCATGTCTTGATTCGCTCTCATTGCTTTCATGCTAGTAATAGAATTACCTAAAGATACATTTGAGCATAACGAAACTGTGCTGATAGGAACTATGGAGTTATATTTGTGAAAATTTTCCTTATTGTGATATCGTGATGAGTTAGCAATACGGCCAGGCCGTTAATACAATAAACAAATAAATAAAAATAAATAAATATCGTGATGAGTTCTCGTGAAGATGTTGCTGTTCATAAGTTTTATAGAGGCTTTAAGCCATGCGGCCTCTTTTGCCTCTTACCACTTGATACTTTGAGTTTACTTTTCTATATTGTACTCTATCTTTATATGCTGTTCCTACCAATTTGTTCATGGTTCTATGTTCAAGTTCTTCATTGGCACAAAAACTTGAGTCGATTGTCATTTTCTGTTTTTTTCTTTCTTTTTTTATCTGTTGTCAGCTCTGCAGACACATCTAAGCTCTACTTTCATCTGTAAATGCCAAGATTCCAACAGCTGTATCTACATGCAGATCATTTCTTCTCAATACATGATCAAACTCATGCTTCAAATCAACACTAGGAAACCAGCGTTTCTAGCTGATAAGACGTCATGGAATGTTTCTTCCGCGTTAAACTTTTGCAATCTTTTGCACCAGAGATAATTAAAAAAAAAAACAAGTTGCCCAGTAAACTTAAAACAAACTGCGATCATGAAGAAGTTTCTTACCACCACAGCTTAAACATATTGTGTGAGCAGTATTCAGTTTTTGCTGCCACACTCTTAGTACCACTTCTGGCATGAAGAATAACTTGCTTTGAATATTGCACATTATTTACGGCGCTAAAGCTCCTTGAGTGCCATTACTTAAATCATTGAGTTTACATGGTGTGATTCATCAGGCTCTGGACTGCATAGGTTAAGGATAGGTATATTACTAGCTCCCGTTTTGAAACATCAAAAAGCTTTGGAGTACTCCACTGCACTGGCAGAGTATGACCGGTTGACTAAATATAAATACCGCCGTATTATATTGTCGTGCGGACCGTCTTCGGAGGGTTTCTCAGTTTGAAGCTAGAATCATTCCCATTACTGTGAACTTAAGCTCATCTTCCGATGGGTTGACTAAATATAAATACCGCCGTATTATATTGTCGTGCCGTCTTCGGGGGGTTTCTCAGTTTGAAGCTAGAAGTGCACACTAACACATCCACGGGTTTCGTTAAGTTTCACGTTTCCTCATTCCCATTACTGTGAACAAAAGCACATCATTCGTCTGTAGACGATATTGCACAAACAATTGACAATTGCATGGGTATTCATTATCTTTTCCTGAATGTAATGTTGCCTTCACCAGATCTGATGAGTTTTGCTCCATTCCATCTCCCTTTGCGATAAGTCTTCCATTGCACCCAGCATCGACTACACAATTAATGAATCCCATTTCTTTCACATATATACCGAGGGCACCCAAAAGCTGTTAATAGAGCTTGCGAATTTTATTTCAGTAATATTTTGTTGAAAAATTTAAACTACAGTTATGATTCGGGTCGTTACAAGCAGCTACTACTGCTGATTGTTGCTGAGACTGGTACGCTCACCCCGACTAATTAATTCTTTACATCTTCTTGTTCTTGTTCATTACTACAATAAACTTGCATGCGTTATTCAAACTCACCATAGTGGTCGTCAAGTTAAATGTATGTCACCACCAGACGTTTGATAAAATTTCTGCTGGACCGGACTGGTACGCAGATAAGATCATCTCGCTACCGGCACTGTCAAATGAATAAAAGTTCTTACTATAGGTCTGAACCGATAACCACCTTCCGTCTAAAGCGCTGTTGCGTCATTTGATAAAAAGAACAAGAAGCTGTAAAAAAAACTAATATAGAAAGTAGTTATACATTATAAGCGACGTTTCCAAGATTCGCTCAAAAAACGTCTGCTAACACGTGGTTCAAATGTGCGACCAGAGGTAAAAAACGACACATGATTTTTTAAAAGACTTTACATTTTTTTAAACAACATGTTACAGCCTACTTTCGACTTGAAGCCAAATTTAAGCTTAACTCGCTGTAGAAAGACTTGTAATAATCACACCTAATCTAATTCATGCATCTTGTCCAAAATCCAGTCCATAAAATAGCTAACGAGCATACCCCTACTATATTGATCCGGTTGAGAACAGTACCACGATCCATACGCGATGACACCATACTGCACATACCGCTTATAGTCACCGAATGAACTGATCTTCTGGTACGGTCCACCTGAGTCACCAGGACAGTGGTTGTTGTCATTCTTACCACCGGCACAGATTAAATGGTCGTCTGGGCATGCCGTGCCTCTTATCACCACCGTTGTGGTCGCTTTCAGAAGTACGTTCGATACTGTTCCGTTCTCCGTCTTCCCCCATCCAGTTATGATAACACTCTCCGGCATTTGCATCCGCAGAGAAGCGTACAGCGGCAGACAGATTGGGAACACACTATTCGGATCAAGTGTCGCCTTGCTAGCTAGACGAAGGAGCCCAATGTCGAACTTATTATGAGATGGTGTACTTGCGACGGAGATCTTCTGCACCTGGGAGCAGTATGACTCTCTGGTTGTTCTACTGCACGGGGGTGTATCCGACGCGTCGTGCACACCCAGCATAACGTGTGTAGGCATTTCGTTAGGTTTCATGCAGTGCTTAGCGGTAAGTACGTACGACGGATGAATCAACGTACCAGCGCATCGCTTTCCCCTTTGTTTGTACACTAGATATGCCATCCAGGGAAACTCTCCACGATCCGCTTCTTGACCATTTTGAATAAGAGGTCCATTGTCAAACATTCCGCATTCCATGTTGGCCAGCCGGCTTGCTCTCCTGCGCGACATCAAACGATCTGGTTTGGGCGGTACACAGCACACGTGCTTGCCACTTGATTGATTCGACTGTTCTTGCGTAACACACATCGTATCTGGCACTAGTGATCCGTCAACACCGTTGTTCGTACAACTTGGAAAGGCTGGTGGCCGTTGAGGTACTGAACGCTCTGGATCGCACACTGTGGGGAGCTTTAAGCACTTTTCATAAGTGCAGCATAAGTATTCCTGTGAAGAAAGGTTAATGGTTAGAGCGTTGGTATTACGACGCGATAAGGTGAACAGCCTTACCTTTCCATTGTGTACGTATCCAAGCTGCCTGGACCAATCGGACAGCTGTTGTTTTGTGAGCGAGTTTTGCATATTGGGACAATTCTCACGAGGCACATACACTCCTTTCTGACCATTGAAATCGCATTGAATATCGATGTCGCGTTTTCGACAACGCACATACTTCTGGTTTCCTATCTGCCGCTCTGGCGTGCACTTTACGTGATTATACTCTTGCATTCTTTTGGACTTCCCGATGATCGATGTCAGACGATCATACTCCGATGGACAGCTCTTAATTGGAACACAACGTTGATCTGAACCACCGCATCCTATTTGGATGGCTTCCGTCTCAAAACATCCTGTAGAACAAATAACCCAAAAAAAGCATAACATTATGTATAACAAGGTTAACAAAATATCTAGAAAATATACCGAATGTGGCGAGGCCGGCTACAATAGCGATCGCCAAACGTATAGACAACTTCATTTTCGTTCACACACCCGACTGCGCCAGACAGAAGTTTAAGATAGACTGAATTTGAGAGCTGCTGTACAGCAATATTTACCATCTGACTCCGCGATTTTCCAAGATTGAGTCCGCAACTGAGCCCTCTCATCGAGCCCTGTTAATTGCTACCAAAAATTTATAGAGAGGATCTAGAGAGGAAGATTTCTGGAAAAGATAGCCCTGTCGGAACGCCTGGAAGTTTGTTCCACTTCTAATATAAATGGACTCTCCGTATACGTTTCTTGCAGAATAGAATGAAAGAGAGTGCGAAAACAGCTCGACTCACGCACTTTACCAGTGTGGATGGCACACATGGTAGCTTTTGATAAGGAAACTGCGATGGTTAATGTTGCGAACGCGACGATCAAACAAAAACATTTCATAATTTATGGGACAACGCATTC
>KB672979.1:9112511-9144519 GCA_000349145.1 Anopheles dirus
TATAGTTAATTGCCACCAAACCATACAGAAACCATCGGGAAGCAATAACTCACTCAGATAAGCAAGGCGTACTGGTATTACCCGTACCCGGTTTGGTTTTGTTTGTCCATAAATAGCATTTAACTTTGATAAGTTTTCCTGTGTTATTAAGAGCTTTTCATAGGCACTTTGTTCTACATTTCACGATCCGCCATAACATATGCATGATGATTGTTATTTGGATTACCTACATGTTTCTACATGTTCCTACATGTACATGACTTTCGGTTGATGTACTGGAAGGCAGTGGCGAATCAGGGGTCAGGGTCTAAGTTCTAAGGAAAATTGCGATCAAGTGTGCATCTGTTCCGGGGATTCGAATTTATTTCCAAGTGTTCTCGAAAGATAGCGGAGGAAGGCGCACTACGTTGTTCACTGAGCTGTATGCTGAGACCCGGTTGCTTATCACGAGACCCTCCTAAGTACAAAACATTCAACAATGTTGCTTATTTACAACTTCTTCCAACTGCAAGGACTTGAACTGCCTTTGCTAACCTTACGCATGCATGCTGTGCTTTCATTGTTTCAATACACGTAACACCCTAATAGTTACCCACAACTATCAGTACGTTCAGTATTCTGCAAGAAGCGGTAAAGGTGGCTAAATGGTTTATTCTTTATTTCAGAAAGCCGTATTACTTAGACATAATGTAGAAATTAATCATTGTATGGAATATACATGACAGACATTTTGATCCCATAGCTGAAGCACCAAATTGAGGTGCATACTACTGTTTTCGGCTGCTTTGTAACTAGCATGCAGTGATCGTAATTTTGTCAATAGGCTAATATATTAAGGCTTTCGTTCATCTGAAAGATCGATACGATCTAAAATCCAGTTAATAAAGTAAGTCACTAGCGGACCGCTGCTTGGGCCGTCCGGGTTGGTACAGTCGGGCGGTACTTTCGAAATAATGCCATATTGCACATAGCCGGAGCTCGCACCGAATTTGCTAATCGCCTGGTACGGGCCTCCCGTGTCACCGTTACAGGGAGTATTATAATTCACACCACCGACACAGATCAACTGGTCATTCGGACATTCTTTTCCCCTCATCACTACCGTTGTGTTTGCTTTCATAAGCATGTACGTTGGTTTTGCTCCCTCGGATTCACCCCACCCGGTCACGATCACGTTCCGCGGCATATGTATCCGAAGGGAAGCGTATAGCGGTAGGCAGATTGGGTGCACGCGGTCTTCCCGCAATTGTGCTCTACTGGCTAGTTGCAGGAGCCCAATATCGATCATATCGTGAATCAAGATTTCAGCGATTGCGATTCGTTGCACCTGATCACAGGCTGATTTCCCAGTTATAGCATGACATGGAGGTGTCTTCCGCAAGTCGCTCACTCCTAGCAACACATGTGTAGGCTTTGGGTCGGAACTGATGCAGTCCTTCGCAGTAAGCACGTATGAGGGATGAATCAATGTACCACCGCAACGTGTCTGATTGCCTACGTACACAAGAAACGCCATCCAAGGGAATTCGCCACGTTTCGCTACTTCGCCATCTTCAATAACGAGCTCACGTTCAAACCCTCCGCAAGGCATCGCAGCAAGCACGGCTGCTTTCGGGTGCGATATCAAACGATCAGGCGTCGGTGGTGCACAACACACGCTGTTGTGCGAACGAGCCAGCTGATCCTGTACATCACATATCGCCGTCGATACTAGCGATCCTTGCGTTCCGTTTTTGTAACACACAGGATAGCTAGACGCGCTCTGCTGCATTTCCGGCTTCACCGTATCGCACAGGTTCGGGTGCATTACGCACTTATCATACGTACAGCATAGATATTCCTGTAACGAAGGATAACGAAGCTGATAGAATGAGCACGGGGACACGTGGTGGAACAGATGAGTATGCTTACCTTATCCTGGTGCACGTAACAGGGCTGCTGGTTGGACCAAACCACCTGCTCATGCTCGGTGATCGATTTAAGCATAGGGCAATTGCCTCGAGGCACACACACACCCCGTTGCCCTTTGTAATAGCATTTAATGTGGCGCTTTTCGCAACACACGTGTACTTTTGCACCCGATTGCACCTGTGGCGTGCACTGCACGTGACTTAGCTTGGCGGTGGCCGGATCCTGGGGCGGTTTCGAACAGTTCTCCAACCCCACGCACCGTTCATTTGCGCTGGTACATTCGATCTGGGTGGCTACTGTTTCGAGGCATCCTGCGGAAGAAATAGTTGTACAAAAGCACAGCTTCATAATGAATTTCCGATTAGCTTACCGATCAGAACGACTGCGGCAATGATACCTGCCAGTACACATTTGGAAGACATATTGCACTGCCGGTTTCGGACACACGACTGCAACATAGAAAAGATCTACAACGACTACATTTACATACTAGCGGAGGGCTGCACTGTAAGCCGTTTCCGAGCGAATTGCTATCTTAGTTCGCTAAGATGGGGTTTTCCAAGTTAAAATAACCAGAACCACAAACGCGTACGTTCTTGCCTTCGTCCGCCAATGCTTACGCCATGCCTTATCGCTGTTTGAATTATCATCATGCTTGCGCTCGTCTGGGCGACGGAATAAATTAATACGCAGATCCCAGTGTCTAGATGCATTCAATTAAACTTTAAACTATCGTAGCATTGGAGAACATTTCCGAATGGTGTAGCTGTTTATTTTTTTGCTCAAGTTTTAGTGTTTCTCAATGCTTCGTTACTTACTTGGTGGGCTGAACAACCAACGTTTGTTTACGTCTGCTAATTGACTTTTTATGTCCGTGTCAGGCTCGTTAGTCGTTCCTGCATACGAGGGGACGGCCCATATGAGTTTTGTTCTCAGCATCTGTGATGTGTAAGGCCTGGAGCCGCGCACCGTGGGTTATACATCCGTCCCAAACCATATTTAGTGTTTCTTAAGCATAAAGTTTCTTGAGTATTGTTGGTTCTTTACACAGAGTTGGTTGGTTGTTGGTTCACACCCATGTTGCCCATTTTTTAACGCGGTACAGGAGAACTGTTTGCATGTGATTTAGAAACTCATATATTGTAATTATCATTTGTGTTGTTGCGCTACAGTCAGTGTAGCATCATAATGCTATCATTTATTAGATTGTTGGATGAAATGCGGCTTTATCATCTATTACTATGCGGTGTTCCGTATTTACATGCTACGCATTGTCTAAAAATTCGTCCGCAGATATGCATGGCCAATATAGTTAAGTCTTTAAGTAAGTAAAGTTGTTCAATCATTCTCCACAGTGTCCACTATTGTGCTGGGTCGACTACCACTTATGCCGTCGTATATTCCTGTCTTTTGACCCGTTCAGCAAAACGTTCAACGTTTGACCTGGCGACACTGTCTTTCGCGTTTGTAGCTGTGGATAATTTTGATTGTTAAAATGGCAATGAGTTTGCTGCACCGGCTACACTTACCCTTGTCGTAGCCGAAGTTTCCTTGATCTTAGGAGATTGCGTGAGGATTGGATCCATTTGATGTTCGATCTGTTCCGTGTCCATGGTCGGCGTCGTGAGGATGGGCGCTCCGCGCGAAGGCACTGTACTCTGCTGGGAGCTTTCTGGTCGATGTTTGCGGCGGCGTACGATGTTAGAGTTATCAGATCCTTCGGCTAAAATTCTTTGTGATGTTTCCGACTTGCAGTAGTACTCGTAGAACTGCTCCAACCGGACGATGCACTGACTGCACACGGTTACCGGCAGCGTATCAGCGTGGGTGATTGTAATGGGCAGGCAAACGCGTATCTTCGTCAGTAGTAGCTTCCGCTGGGCGTATTCACTAAACAAAGACACCTGCAGCGCGTCATTTGAAAGGCAAATCCGGCAAATCGGAACCGGCGAACAGGACATTTTATATAGCTCTACCGAATGCTAATTTAACTTAATAAGATTTCAAACTACTGTTTTTTTGTTGTTTTGTTTGTTTTCACTCTTCGCTGTTCTTTTGAAATACGTAACTTACGTCACTTTGGAAAGCAGCCGAAGGAATCTGCTCGAAGTGAAACAAACTACACGAAAAGGGAAACTATTTCCACAAACTTGTCCGGAGTCGCGCTTCGTCGATGTACCCTACAATTTATCCTGATGTTCACAGCAATGCACAATTGTTATTGGCTCCGGTGTGTGCCAAAAATAGCAAATGCTTCAATGTAAATCTGCCTTCAAAACTCAAGCGTGCTGGTCACGCTATGCCACCTGGGCACCAAGCGCTTGCTCGAGACGGCATCGGACGCACTCTTAATGCACGGGCCGCATCGACCGCACTGCTAATGACAGTTAATTGTCAATTTTACAAAAATACATACGAAAAAAGAGACTAATTACTTTTAATGGTTTAATTCGTCGAAGAAATGCTGTTTCTGGCATCGGCGTACCAGTTTGGAGGTGTCTTTAGGCTGAAAATCGATGGTCAGTGGACGGTGTGAAAAGTGCGAAAATTCCTCGACGAAAAGCGACCGCCCTGGCCATTGCGCTGCGCTCGCAGTGTGTGTACGCGAGATAATGGTGTAATGAAAAAACGGCAACGCTTACGAGCAGCCCCGCCAGAAACAGCAACAGCAGTAGCTTCACCCACTGGCCGAAACTGGCAAGCGGAAGTATTTGTGTCCCATTTGCGTTCCAAAATAAAGGAATAGTGTTTGTGCGCGGGCCTACCCTTAGGACCCCCCCTCGGAACAGCCCAGTGTAGCTCACAGCGCCTAACGTTAGCGGGAGGGAGGTGAAAATAACAACAAACCAGCAGCAAGTTTCGTGGTGCGTGCCAAGTCCCCCAAGTGCGGCCGCACCATGTCGGTTGGACTGGCGGAAAAATCGTTTGTCAACAACGATGAGCTGTTCTACCTGAAATGGAACAACTTCCAGAAAAACGTCAGCACGCAGTTCGAAAAGCTACGCGAAGATGACGACCTGGTGGACATTACGTTCGCCTGCGAGGGCCGGATGCTTACCGCGCACAAGTTGGTACTGTTCGCCTGTAGCCCGTACTTTAAGGAACTCCTAAAGGTAACCGATCCCATCCATCAGCTTGCACGACAGGCATCTGACACACTTACCATACACGATTTCGCTTACAGAAAAATCCATCCCCGCATCCGGTGTTCTTCATGAACGATGTGAAGTACGACGTGCTGAAAGCCATCCTGCAATACATGTACCTTGGCGAGGTGCACATCACGAACGAAAATTTGAAGGAGTTCATAAAAACCGCGGAAGGATTGCAAATCCGGGGGCTGAGTAAAGAGAGCAATGTAAGTACAGCCTTCGTGTGAGGCATCCGAACGCTTGCGAAGCGGAATAGATCACCGGAGGCTCTGCGTGCAACTTTCAGGGTGATCTGATAATTCCAACACACCAGGACGTTCTGCGGCGGGACGAGAAGAACGAGCAAATGCTGGACGAGTTCTGTCGAAAGCGGGCGGACATTGGCGAACTGCATGCATCGTCCGTACTCAACATCAAGCGCGTGAAGACGGCCCCGGACGGTACGATCGCATCCGGTGCACCGGATGGAAGTGGTAAGAGACCAACCGCGCTGGCATCGGGAGAACCGCGTCGCGTGAATGTTTCTCTGTTTCGCAGGGTCCGACGTAGAACCGAAGGTGGAGATGGTCGAGTATCTGGATAGCGAAGCGGCGGGAACGCACCAGTCACCGACGTACTGCAGCATGGATACTTACACGGAAAAGAACAATCCTCGCAACACGATGACCCACCTGGGTACAATCAACAACGGTGTGTGTTTGTGTGGAATGGAAGGGAATGCTGGCCACTAGCACGATTGATGCTGACCGTTTATTTTTATTTTTTGCACTGTTGTTGTTGCAGTACCTGGCTTTGCGCAAACGGGTGGTGCCGCGGTTGCCGGCGCGGGAACGAATCAACCCGGCAGCTCCGGTGCCCACGGCCATAATGTGCACGAGTACAAATCGGAGGACGACAGCAGCTGGATGGAGAAATCGCTCGACAACATCTCCGTCAACTCGGAGCAGAGCATGAAGTACAACAGTGGCGGAGGTGGTGGTGGTGGCGGTGGAGGTGGTGGTGGTGGTGGCAGCAGTGGCAACAGCGACAAAAGCAAAGGACGCAGCAGTCGAAACAGTAACCGGTCGACGGATGACAAAGCGAATTGCCTAACGCCCCGCTGTTGTCCCGTGTGCTCGCGGCTCTACTCCAATGTGTCCAACCTGCGGCAACACATGCGGCTCATCCACAACCCGACGGCCGTCTGCTGTCCCATCTGCCAGAAGCACTTCAACTCCGAGCTCTACCTGAAGCGGCACTACTCCTCGATACACTCGATCAATCCGAACAGCGGCGCCGACGGTGAGCTTGTCGACACCAAACCGCCCTCTTCGCAATTGCAACCGCAGCAACAGCAAGCTCCTCCACAACAACAGCAAGGCCCTCAACAAACGCAACAGCAGCAGCAGCAACAGCAGCAGCAACAACAGCAGCAGCAGCAGCAAGCTCAACAACAACAGCAGCAACCTCAACAACAAGCGCCCGCCCCGACGGCAAACACCTGGAACCCCTACCACCATCACGACGCATCACAGCTGGTGAATCCTTTTATCAAGTAATTAGCTCCGGCACCGGAAACGACTCCGCCTACCGCTGTGTGTGGCCCTCTCGCTCGGAGAGGGACAACAGTGCGAGCACGGCCTGCTGCCACACTTTGCTACGAGTACCTGGAGGAACGATAACCAGTAGCTGTTTCGAATGTATCAACAAATGCAATGTGCAATAAGGGAGTGTGTCTGTTCATCCGAGTATGTGTGTGTGTCTGTCCAGTGTCCGACAGCGAAGCAAAGCATAAATGTGGCCATCCAGCATCACTGGTGGGGTAGGCGGTAACCCGTTTCGCCCGGATGAACCCGGGCCGTGCTATTTACGTTGGCCAAATTGTATAAAAATCGTGTATTAGTAGAGCAAAGGGCGAAAAATTCGCCCGACGGCGAACATTGGTAGGCCATGTGTTGATGCGGCGACAACCCGTTCGCTATGGCAACCTCTCCGCGTGTCGCAGGAACGACTAGGTTGCTAGATGTTAACAGACAATGGCACAAACGGAAGAGTTCTGTTCTCCTTTTTTATTTCTTGGACGTTTTTTATTTGTTTCGTTGATTTTAACTGCCGATTGCAGTACAGGCTGCAGTATAGGGTTAGGCTATATGATTTATACGTACAAAGGACGCGGAAAAGTGTATAGGTTTTAATTATTTTTACGTTAACATTGGGATGCCTCTTTTCGGGAGATTAATGATTGTTTTCTTTCTGGCGTTGAACAGCTACAGGGGCAATGTGTAATGTTGTCGTAGTATCTTTTTCGAAGATATCAGTTAGTGCTCTTCGCCTGGTACAACATCAGCTGGTATGGTACTATGTACTTATGCACACACTTACACCGAAGCGCTTCGGTTTCTTTGTTCCCATCCTCCTTCGCGCTTTTCGAAGCATACGAGATCCTAGGGAGCAAACTAGCGATAATAGTGATAAATTGAACCAGTGGTTTTGGCGCTCGTTTCCGGTGCGCAACTTAGTAGAGATAGTAGCAACCATCTGCTGTCTCCCCTCGGCCTGCCTTCCAGGCCTAATGTGTATCATGTAGTTTTTGGACTAAGCCAACATCGGTGCGAGCGCGCGCCCAGTGCAAAACAATAATATACGTACAAAGGTAAACGCTGCGGAACACCGGACGCTAGGTTAACGCTTACAATTATGTTCACTGGCGCACGCGGCGTGGCAAAGGTTGCGCCGTCGCTTTCAATTAGCCGATCTTCTTGTGGCTTTACGGAACGCTCGATCGCGCGCTTTCCTTGTGTGTTTCAGTGCAAGAATACACTTGTTTTTGCCGCTTCGCTGTATGCCTGTATGTTATTTATCCCCCGGTACTACTTACCCACATTTTAGCCTGATTATTGTACATACATATAGAGTATTAATATAACATAAATAATAATGGTAACGATGACGTTTATTGGGCGTATAAATAAAGCAAAGGTATAAAAAAGCACGGTGGACTTTTCTTCCTTACATCGTACAGTAAAATATCAGTAAACTTCATCTACTAGGGAGTCTCTCTAAAATTAAAAATTGAACTGATATGATGACTGACAGATATTGATTTTTTTTAAACTCAGACTGTAATCGCTTCGGATGTAAATCGGCAACACGCACGCGTTCGGGCTATTGTTTAGCTTACTTTTATTACTCTTGATCGTGTTTACATCTCGTGGTGCATCTTTCTCGAGCGCACGCGCAACCAGACCTGGCTCTCCGGAGGACGGTGGATTATACTCTTGTTTGTATGCAAACTCCATCAACACGACTGTTGCGTTTTTGTTTAATCTATACTTCATATTGCGGCGCTGCTGTTAACGCTGTTGCTGTGATCGGAAGTCCGCAGATCCGTTTACCGGCTGCAGTAAAGAGATGCTGCACTAAATAATACATGTACAAGTCGTTTCTACCACCAACGGATCCCCATCTCCCGTTCCGCGACCACAGTGCGATGGGTGGGCGATGAATGCTTTACGAGGAGCGATGGAGGGAGCGACAGAGGGGAAAAAGTGTGTTACGTCTCCGGATCTCCCAAACTGCAGCAACATCATTTTGGCGGGCTTTGTCGTATTTGCTCTTAATCGCTTCCTACATCTTGTACTGCACACCGTGGCATGTACGGAGATGAATGAATGGCGTACGAAACTTCTACACAGACACACACACGCGTTATTGATGACTCCCCTATCGTTAAAATGCTTCGCGAACAAAATTTGACATCGTTTCCCCTGGGTGATAAATGTGTTAGTATCCTGCGCATGTGTGGTTGTTTGTGTGTTTGCCACATATAATGCTAGCAAATGTGTGCACTAATAGCTTCCCCCTTAGTACGGGCGTTGTCGTTGATCGTTTCGATTGTTTCTGTCACTGGAAAGCAAGAAAACAAGAACGAACACAAGGTTCATATAAGAAAAAATGCGATCATTTGCACATCTTTCGCTCTCTACTTACTTTCCACGCATTGCTCCACCACCATAGCCACCACTGCTGTCGCGTCCACCACGGTTTGCTCCACCGTAGCCACCATCCCGGCCCCCGCGACCACCACCATACGAGCCACGATCGCCGCCACCGCGCCCGCCCCCTCCTCCACCATTCCGGTTGCCACCGTAGCCGCCCCGACCACCACCGTCCGAGCCACTTCCGGCGCCGTCCCCTTTCGGTGCCTTACAGCGGTTGCATTCGTTGCGCCAGGCAAAGTTCTTGTTGTTACACTCGCCACAGTTCCAGTCACCTTCGCGATCCTGTCCACCGCTGCCGCCGCCACCGCCACCACCACCGAATCCACCGCGCCCTCCGCCACCCATCGCCCCGGGTGGAGGCCGTGACCGGTTGTCGTCCCGATCGTCGCGGTTGTAGCCACCACCACGATCGGCACCTCCCATCCGACCACCGGCACCACCACCACCACCACCGAAGCCACCGCCACCTCCCTTGTTGAAGCCGCCCCGGTTGCCGCCCTTGCTCTGCCAGTTGCTGAACCGTTGGGCCAGCGTCACCTTCACGACGGCCCCGTTGAACTCCTTGTTATCGAACCACCCGATCGCGGACTGGGCGGCACTCGCGTCGTCGTACGTGACCGTCGCCTCACCCTTCATGTTGCCCGTCTCCTTGTCCTTGTACATCCAGATCTTGGGCTTCTGGGTGCGTTTGTCACGCTGCGGCCAGAGGAAACACAAGAAAGAATTAGTAAACACGAACATGGCGTAGCACGTGGGGAGAGCGAATACCTTGATGACACCGATCGAGCCGAACCGTTCGGCAATCTCGTCCTCCGTCGTTTCCGCCGTCATGCCCTGGATGAAGATCGTATCCTCTTGCGTGATCATCTCACCCTCGCTCCCTCCTTTTGAAGTGACGACGGCCGTCAGATCAGGTAGGAGATAAGGGAAACGAAATCGTAACGACGGGATCGTTCGAGTCGCGTGTTACAGAGATGATGTGGTGAGAAAGATAGAGAAGAAAAGATGCAAAAACAAAAACACGCATAAGCAATCGTTTCGCCGTTCGGTCCGGTGTGTATCGTTCGATTATTGGTGATTATTTTTAAATTAAAATCGTACGCGCCTCTTTTGCGAGTGTTACTTCAAACGCTTTCTGTGTAATTTTCGTTCTTTTATACGCTCGCAGTTACTCTTTACTCTTGATCCTGAAACGCTTCTTTCCGTGTGAACGGAACGACGGTCGTGAGGACAACACGCATATTTTAGTCAACCTTTGCCGGGACCACCGACTTTTACAGTACTGTTTCGTGTCGTTGCGATGATTGTTTTTTTTTCGTTATCGGAGATATATTACTCATATTGCACACCTTTTACCAGCAATTTTACATTATTACAACAAACTTGGGACACATTACAGGAACAACTGCTGTTGCTTTGCCCGGAACTGAACAATACGTAATAACCTTATATGCACACCACGACGATATCCAATATTTTCTTTAATATCGACAATACTCGAAATGACACAATTATTCACTATGCATGAACCATCATGGGAGAGATTTTGAAACCTTTCATTACAGGGAGCTGGCGATAGAAGGTAAGTATCGTAATGTCAAACACACCACCCTTCATGGTTCTACTGCATTACATCATATTAGTGGTGTTGCTGTTGCTGCTGCTGCGGTTGCACGCATACGACCGGTTCAAAAGCTACCAACCTAATACAATTAAAGACTGCATGCAAATTTGAAAAAAAACCGTTTTTTTGAAAAACTGATAATTGAACGTACGGTAGTTGATATGCTTTGCTGAGTGTTTGTGTGGAATGTGCACACGATGCTACGCATTAACAGAGGCTACAACAATGTCCTAACATGGCCAAAACTGTCTCTTAGCTATTCAACGAAGTGTACCGAATGAAAACAGAAAGAAAGTCTTCGAGCAACAACGAAAAAGGTTTTGAGGTAGGAACAAAACAACAGCTCTCGCTTTGCGCATCTATTACTCGTCCAAGTGGGCTATATAGTTGGGGTGCATCCTATTGTTCCTTATTTTCTTAAAAATTGCCCAAGCGCACTGCGCGAAAGGAAAACAAAACCTGAGCCCATAGATGGAGAAGCTCTGCGTGGACGAAACTAATGGACGAAAGAGATTGGCTTCCTCTGGTTGCTTTCTTGTTGTGTTTTCTTTTGGTACAGAGGTTGTATCACTAGTTAGCAGTTGTAGAGAAGTATATTTACTATGTAAAATAATAGAACAGTGAAAAAATAATATTTTCACCGAACAGTCGCTCGGTGTTTACCTTTGTTATAACCACCCTTGTTGCCGCCGCCACTGCTATAACACATGAAACCAAACACCATTTCGTTACATATTTGTTGTTGATCGCACGGACACGCACATACACAGTGGAGTAGAAGTAGTACCAGTAGTAGTAGTAGTAGTAGTAGTAGCAGTAGTAGTAGTAGCGGTAGTGGTAATTGATGTGGTAGAAGTAGAGGTAGAAATAGGTTGCACACAATTTTAAAACGATTCAATATGGAGAACAATTGCTTCCTTCCGGTTCATGAAACCGGTCGGAAAATGATATAGGGGATTAAAATTTTGATCATTAAGTTTAATAAAAAAAAGGTTGTTTCTCTTGCAATGATATACTCCTTGCTCGAAAGAAGTGTGAAAAACCTATCCCGGGAACCAATACACGCGATCAGAGAGGATCAAATCGATAATACTTGCCTCCAGATTAAAGTAGAACCGGAATCGCATTTACAGACACAAGCTATCATTTAATTCTATCGATCATCCGTCGTGATATGTTTGGAGTAAATAGTCAAGTGATGCTAAGATGCAGGGAGGAGGCATGTGCATTAGTTGAGACTCCCGGATCGATTCCGGACACCGGCATTACAGCGACGGTGCAGGCAAGCGGATGACAACAGGCTGTCAGAGATCGTTCAACCATTGTTCCTACTTTACCTTTACACATAGAAGTTTAAAACGTCGGCAATGATCAAGGGACGGATGGTACATTTGCGCTTAGTTTGTTTTTATATACAATCCAGATAATGCGCGACTCGGTTGTAGTGAAAAAAGGACTTTTGTATGAAGAGATAGCGAGAGAGAGAGAGAGAAATAGAGATATACGGGAGGATAGCAGTTTGGGACAGATTGTTTACAACCTACAGACTCTACTATCGATGCTCACCTGTAGCCGCCGGTTTGGTTACCACCTCTTCTGTCGTAGCTGTTTCCGCCACGATTGCCTCCGCCGTAGCCGCCACCGTCACTACCGCCCCCTCGGCCGCCGCCACCACCACCACCTCCACCGTTGTAGTCTGTGTTGTAGAAAAGATAAAAATAGAATACATAATCATGAGAGTCCGGTCTGTTTATCACATTCTGGGGACATCCACTTCTAGTTCGACCTAGGTAAATTATGCTTCTCCCAGCCCATGCGTATCGTCCGTGCGCTGTGTGTCCTTGAACTGTGCGAGTTCCGCGGTATTATTCGAGTCTACCCTCGCCAAACCCCCCCTCCCCCCTCCCCATCCAAGTTTCTGCCCATAAATGCCCGACTGAGAAAAGATCCGGCGGGACTTACCACTTTGGCCACCATATCCACCGCCAACAGAACCGGAACCCTGTTGTCCGTAGCCACCGGCACCACCGCCGCCACCACCAAATTTATTCATCGGAGGAGGCTGGTTATAGCTCTGGTTAATCGGTGGCGGGGGAACGCTGTACGGTGCTGCATTGCCGTATCCGCCGTATTCTGTCGCGAATAAATGGAAGAACGAGTCAAAACTGTGCCCAAAACCACCCACAAGCGCACCCGCTCCCAAACGCCACAGCATTCGTGCGCCAAAAGTTGTTGCACGAAAGCATAGATAAAATTTTCATCATGTCAGTCTCAGGAAGCGCTTGTTCGCGATTTCAAGATGGACGACGCCATCTCTTCCTTTGCCGCCGCCGCAAAACGCGCGATGCGGGCCATGTTCGGCGTGCTGCTACTACACGTAATTCACGCTTTTCCGCTTTACTTACGATCAGCCATTGTGATGTTGTCCGTTTTTCAGCTAAATGCACGTTTTTCACCAACAATTCACCGAAAAAGCGGACCGCGTTTTTCGCTTGTTGACCGCGAGTTTTTTTTCACTGAAAAAGAAGAAGAGTTAAACTGTCAAAGCTGTCATCAGTGTTTACATCGTCAACCGCACGCCAAACACCAGCGCGTTGTTCTGTCAACAACCTCTTTTTGCGGAGACATCAACAACTAGACTAGCAGAAAGTTCGCACTGGAGCTCGCGCAAACAAAATCAATCGAATTAATCGATTTGGGTGCAGTGGAATATAGTTCAGGGTGCGTCTAATGTCGGTGTGCGTCCGTTGAATGTGCTTTCGAGTTGGTGTGGTTCCTTTTCCCTTCCAATAAAGCGCTTCCCCAAAGAGAGATTCCAGAGTTGTGTGTATGTTGAATGTGCGCATAGTACCCTTCCCCTAACCCGACGCTTGTAGCTGGTGGTAACTGTTTCGTGTTTGTCCGGTCCGTACAAATTTGGTCAACGTTTCTGCGGGTGGTGGCACATTTAGCATTAGGCATGGCGTCACCCTTTCGCTATACACACGCAATCACTGCCAGGTAAGTGCCGCAGAGGGGGAAGAGGGAAACCCATTGGCCGCATAGTTGCCCTCTGACTCGTAAGTAAAAATTAAGGCTAATTGATCCCGCGCACCGGTGTACAACGCCCACCCGGGGGATGGGGAGTGGAAGTCGACTTTAAGACTGCAGTGTGCAATTCGCAATAGAATATATATATTTTGTTCTATTTTTGGTATCGCACTGATTCCAC
Organism: Anopheles dirus; assembly: GCA_000349145.1. Lineage (NCBI taxonomy): Eukaryota > Metazoa > Arthropoda > Insecta > Diptera > Culicidae > Anopheles > Anopheles dirus. The sequence goes on from KB672979.1 coordinate 9,126,390, forward strand.
TTTTTAGAATTCCGCTCTCGCTACGAACACGTGGAGAAATCGACCTGGAGGAGGCCAAACTGCAGCATGAGAGCTACGTGAAGATGCTACGGGATCTCGGGCTGGATGTGATAGAACTGCCACCGGACGAAAACCTGCCCGAATGTCCGTTCGTGGAGGACTGTGCGGTAGTTTGCAATGGCATAGCGTTAATCTGTCGGCCCGGCGACCCACATCGAGCACAGGAAGTGAGTAACGAAGTCAGCTCGAACTTGGCAGGCGCGCTAAATCGTTACCATCTCCTTACGCTGCAGGTGGAAGCCGTACGGGCGGTACTGAAGAAGGAACTGGATCTTCCCTTGACGGAAATAGCCGACCCCAACGCGCGGCTCGACGGTGGCGATGTGCTCTTCACTGGCCGTGAATTTTTCGTCGGTCTCAGCAAGTGGACGAACGAGGCCGGCGCACGGGCTGTCGCAGCCGCCTTTCCCGAGTATCCGTGCGTTCCAATTAAGGTAATGGTTAGGCGGGGGCCGTTCCGTTTTCGTCAACCGCACACTCATTTTACTGTGATCGGTGCTGTATGTGTTTCTGTGATATTTTCACCCCCGTTTATTTTCGTCTAGTTGTAACTGAATCTTAATAGCTAATCGGGACGATCGTTCCATCAAATGATCGTTCCACCATTAGTGTAAATATGTTCAGCGTTCATCGTCGTTGTTAACACTAGCGCTTCTACCATTCATTTCCCCCGTATCAATGGTTAGATTGTAAATTAGATTGTAAAATGAAATTTAGACATAGTGCAACGTGTGTTTTTTCTCTCTATCACGAATGTACCAAAAAAGGATTTCACATGACGCGCGAAACATCATGAGCTGTGGAACGCTTCCTCACCTTTGTTAAACACGATTTATTTTTCGGTATTTTCTTTCTTCTCACTGTCACTTCTCTTTCTCTTTTCTCTTTTTGCCAACATCTCTGCCATCACTCTGATCCTTCTCTGATAAAACACATACACGTGTCCTTTGCTTCCTTCCCAATACCACCCCACCCGATTTGTTAATTGTATACAAATCTACGGATTCTCGAATGCAATGTGTACTATAGGTAGAAGGCGTAGACGAGGTGGTGAATCCGATTACGTTGGATTTAGTCAGTGGAGTGATTCAGGTTGATAAGATATTACGCTTTCGGAGTATTCGGAACATTCTAAAACGCCAACACAAAATTTGCATTCCGTTTTTCTGTTTTCTGACTTTATTTTGAATGTTTGTTCGATTCAGCAAAACCTAGTGGCTTCTTTATGTGTACACGTTAGCAGGCAGATCGAGCGAAATACGAAAGAAATGAATTCTGCTGCAGTAACGATCTGCCCTGCTTCGATCCGGCTTAGATGTTGTTTTCAGCATCATTTATTGGTCATTTTTTAAACGTTCACTTTGCTATTATGTTCAAGATACCTCTTGCGGGTTTTTTATTCTTCAAGTGAACTATTCAAGTAGAGTAATCTCTGTATGTAATGTGAGTGATTGCCCATTTCCTGCATGACTGTTGTTTATAGCATGATGATACCATTTTGTTTGATGTATCGTTTGCTGGTAGTTTTTTGTTGTTGTTGTTTTGTTTTAACTATCGAATTCTTTAAAATGAGATTAGTTTGAATGTTTTCGCAACTGTTTGTATCATTGTTTTTTTTTTTATTAAGCACTGTTGCATGTCGCTCTTTTCGTGTTTCCGAGCACAGCAGGCTTTGGCGAATGTGTGCCGCGATTTAACGAATGCTTTCAACCACCAGCTTTTGATCTGCTTAGCCAGCGAGATTGAACGCAACGTTTGCATCGCACTTCGAAACGCGTTCTCATATTTATAATGGTACTGTATTGGCCTTTTACCCCGCGTTCTATGCAGGTTACGGAGCACCATCACCTGAAGCATTACGTATCCATGGGCGGGCCGGACGTGCTGTGCGTCAGCCGGAACAAGGAATCGCAAGAGATACTGAAACGAATCGAGCGGGAGGCTACCTACACGTACCACACGCTGACGCTGCAGGAAGAGGCAGCCGCCAACGTGCTGTACATCAACGGCACGCTCGTCACGCGTTCGGTTGATGAGATTCCCGTCTCGACGCAGGTAACTGTCGCGAAATGAAACGGTTGTCGCACGCACATACGCTTAATTGTTGCTTTTCCACTGAATTTTCACAGATTTTATCGCAGAAAATGGACACCCCGCGCCAGATGCTGTACATGTCCGAGCTAGGCAAGTTCTCCAACGGACTCACTGCCTGCTCCATTCTGGTGAAACGTTCCAAGCACATCAAAAGCCTATGAGCTTTTTTATTTTGTTTTTTTTTTTTTTTGCGGAGAACGATCCGTACCGAACGCGCGCCTCTGATGCGTGTGATTTTAATTAGTTATTTAACTTATTTTGTATCGCTTGTACGACCGCACAAAACGGAACAGCTGTTTCATATTTTCCGTATCCTTTATGTTGTTAACCACCATGCACCGAGATATTGAGATATACTCGCACTTTTTTTAGCTATTTATTTGCTTCTTTTCGTATGTTGCGTGACGCACACAAGCAACATAACGCTTCACTGTGAAAGTATTAAGAAGAGTGTAATCAAGTGAGGAAGGTTGTGAACGCATTTACATCGTATAATCGAACCACTTTTTAGTTTCTATCGCATTGGATAAAACGCGTTTCTTTCGAATCGTTTGTCGATATACTAGTCACCTGAATGGTCATTATCAATTCCACGTGTACCCTTTGCTGCTCCGGTACAACACACTTTGACAGCTACCTGGTTCATCTCAGCTTCTTGGTGAAATTTCCAAACCTTTATTCTAAAGAAACTTTGCGCGTTAAAATTAAAATATATTTAATAAAATTGCAACGTAAGCTTTCCCAAACGCGACGAGGGAAATGACGAATATAAAAAGAAATCTCAATGCAACTAACATGATATTTACCGCCGTGGGGCATTCGTAGTACTTGTTGGATATAGAGTACAAACAAATGTGTATTTTTGTGATGTTGAGCAACGATGTGTAGGCTAGGTGAGAGAGAAAAAAATGCTAAAGAGCGATATTTACCATCGTTTCCACAGTTACGTTCATACAGCTCTCCGCTGCACATACAGTCTTTGTGCGCACACAGATAGCCTACATCAACTTCTTCCCTTACTATACCAGCTCCCTCGAATTCCTCCTTTTAAGCGAATGAATAAAGACGACTAATTATAGCTTCTTAACCGCGAGAAACAAAAGTTCAAAATTATGGTATGTTAAAAATGTAATTCACTATTCTATTACGAAAGAAAGATATATCGTTTGAAACTGCGTTGCACGATCTAATTTACAGAGTCCGTTTGGTACCGTAGCTGAACATTAATAAGCTGCATTACAGTATGTTAAGTCCATTCATTTCAACCGCAATTTTGAGTTGACAATGAGCGACGATGTATAGGTTCAACAGCAGAGCGATATTGTAATTCATTACACATGTAACATCCGACTCCCGTGGGAGACGCTTTGTGTAGCACATTGCTTCGCTACATTTAGTGATTTGTTTTCTTTAACACGAAACACATTTGAGAGCTCCGTTTGCTCCGTTTTGCTTTCCGGAACGGAGCGACTCCCGTGATTACAGCTGTTCTTAATTTTAACAGTTGCGTTCGTACGGTATAAATGTTTCATTTGGAGTTCATTCTGTTCCTAACCGCTTGCGGTTTATTGGCCACGCGCAACTTTATCAATAAACGGTCGCGAATTTATGATCGTTCCATCGCAGAGCTCCTTTACCACCAGCGCGTTCGTTGCCGATTCCGGGCGTCGGAAGGATATGGTACCGAAGAAACAGTCTTCCGGATACCAAATGAAATCAATGTCACCGAACGGTTTGTACGTGCGATAGATCGTCATCTCGTTGGTTACTGTAAGAAGAAGAGCGGCGTAGAAGGGAAGAGAAAACAACACCGCCGGAGAAGGAGGATAGATGTGATTGTTCGTTCGTCTGTGTTCCTGTCGGTCGAATGATCCAACTCCAACTTTGGCACAGAGATAAGATTGCATATACTTACGCTGCCTGAGCTTAAAGTAAAGCGTGAATCCCTCGCGGTTTGACGGTTTGTCCATGTTGAAGGCGACGCGCAGCCGGCGTCCCATGATTTTGGCGTTGTTCATTTCCAGCGCTTTGAAGGCGTCCTCCCGGTTTGTGTAGTCGATGTTGATCTCGCCGTACCGCTTCCGACGCGTCCAGTCGACATGATTCAGCCGACCGTAGCGCGCGAAAATCTCCTCGATCTCCCGGTCGGACACCTTCGAGTCAATGTTCCCCACGTACACGCCGTGCTTGCCGTGGTACGTGTTGAATCTTCCAATGTTGTACATGTCGCGTTCCAGGGAGTAGCCCCGCTTTAGCGTCGGAGAACGAGAGCCTGTCGATGGTGTGCGCGAGCGGCGCCGGTTCTGCTGCTGGTTGCGCTGGGAGTACTGGGGTGACGGTGAGCGGGACACCCGGGCTAACCGCCGGCGACGCTGCGGGGACGGAGAACGCGACCGGGAAGGGATGTTACGTGTCCTTGGGCTACGGGAGCGTGTCCGGGAGCGTAAAAAGTTGCTGCGGCGGGACGGAGGCGAACGTGACCGCGAACCCGTGCGTGAGCGGCCGTAACGGCGTGCTGGCGGTAGGGGCGAGCGTGATCTCGCCGGTGAACGGTAGGGCGAGCGTGAGCGTGATAACGATCGATTGCTGTCCCGGCGACTCGAGCGAGGCGGTGACATATCGAATGAGCTGCCGGCGTAGCTCGCATCTTCGGGCATCCGGAAGCGCCACTTCGCCTCGAGCTGTATCTGTATTTCGCGCTGTTCACGATTCAATCCGGCCAGCAGATCGCGTAGCGCATCGACACGCGAACCCTTCCGGTAGTCGAAACGCTGTCGCAACGAATCGAGCTCCTGTGTGATGGCAATTTTCTCCACGCGTATCTGCATGTAGCGTTCGTGCGCTAACCGATCAGAGGGCGAAACGGAACGCATCTGCTCCGGCAGAAACGGTTTGGCGGCCGGAAACGGCGTTGGGTTATTGTTAACCGTCGTCATCGTCGTCGTAAGGGTGCTGATCCGATTGCTGGTGGAGAAACTATCGCTTCGCGCGGGAGATCCGCGATGCAGGTTGCTCGAGCTGCCACGACTGCTGCCTAAGCCGCTGCTACTGCTCGCAGGGTCCTTCGCCTTTCGCTCGGGCGACTTCATTCTTTTCGTGGTGCTGCTGCTGTTGGTAGAGGTGGTTGTGGAAGGCAGCAAGGTCGTAATGTTTGCTTCGTCCCTTTCAAGCTTCTCCAGTCGGCGCTGGATGTCCTGCTCCTTCTGCTTGATGAAACGTTCCATCTCCTCCAGCTCGTTCAGTTGGTTCTGCTGGTACTCTGTTTTGATGACGCGCTGCACGGCTATGACGTCGCGCCGTTCCTTCTTCGAGTCCTTTTCGGGTGATGGATTCCTTTGTGCGGTGACGCCGCTTGTCGACGCCTTGGGTGAATCACAAGGCTCTTTCTTTATGTTCATTGCCACCTTCGGCATCTGCTCCGGGACGCGTTCCGCCGGATCCGGTTCGCATGGTTTCTCGTCCGCCGCATCTGTCTCGGCGAATATATCCGAAAGCAGGACGCGCGGTCGATCGTCTTTCGCGTCGTTGTCACCGAGCGTATTTGAACAATTCTGAGGTCCGTTCTGCTTTACCATTTCTCGCATGCCTGTAAGAGCGCGGGATGTTGCAATAGGAGGTTGTCGTTATCGTCAGTGCTTGCGGCTACACATCCGTCGTGCCAATACAACAAATACCATGTGTGAAACTTACAAGAGGTTTTGATTTTCTGCCGATCGAACGATTTAGATGCGCACGCCCTTTGCGCTCCCTTCGAATCACGAAAGATCAAGACGAATTCGCTTTTACTCACTTTCGCCGCAAAATATAAACCTCCACAGTTGGCAAACCCGCGCGTGATTCGTGTCAAATTATGATCTTCTCCTAGCGGATTCGAATATATGTATATAGTAATGCAAAAAACATCGTTACCATCTGTGACGTGTTTTACGGTTCCATCGAATCGCCAACATGTGCATTAATTACGTTGCAATCCGTATCTGTAAGGCAAACGGTGTTGGGTGTGCAAATATGAAAACCTTTTTGCACATTATAGATAATTGTTACAAGGCACAACATCTTTGCTTAATTTGTATTTGTTCTGTTTCCCTTGCAAACCTTCTTATAAGCGCCGAGATGCACAGGAACATTTTTGTCCTCATGATGGGGGAAACGACACACTCTTTGTGTCCTATGAGGTTTTTAATCCTTTCTCATTTTTCTCGTTCAGCGTATTAGATTATTTTATTTTCGCCGGGTTCGTCATACTTTGCCTCTCATCATCCCTTCACGATGGCTCAAGTTCCGCTTGTATGGCTTCGGGAATTGCAGTCCAACAACAAACCCAGTAGGCCACGAGACTAAAATGGTTCTGGTTTCATTATTTTTCGTGCCTCATCATCCGTGTTTGCTGTACTTTTTGAGGTTCCGTGAGGAACATATCGGTGTTTTAAATTGTGTCGCCTGATGAGATAATTTTATTTTCTGCATATTTTTAATAATCTAGTGATAGCAGATGACATATTAAACGAGTTTTCACAGCTTAGATTAATGATTTCCATCATAGATGATCCATAGAATTAATAATGGATTTATATGTTCCTGTTATATTCTTCTGTAATCCTGTTATGGTTCGATCTCCATTAGTACATTCGTTCCAAGACATTCGTGATTTTATTTCATGCCTTTTGTAGATGCACGAAGCTGCGCTTTAAACTCTGTGGTATTTTGTTCCGAAAACTCCTGCTTTCAGATAGGTAAAGGAAATTAGCAGCAATTATTTGCTCATTTCTAGTAACCTTTTTCCAATATTTTCAGATCGTGACTCTCGAAGCATTCCGATGTTTCGCCAACGTTTCCTTGTCCCTGTTCCGGCTTCTTCAAGGGTTGTGAAAAATGGCAATAATTGCACTAGTGCCAAATTTTTGTCACATATTAACAAAGCCGCGGTTTCATATTTACACACCTAATTTGTGAGAGAAGCAAAATATGTTCGCAACAACCTTCCTGTACGCTCCAACTTACCTGAGAGCACCTTCACCTTCACCGCTTCCAGACAATCCAGTTTTGGCGTTTCCGCAGCGATGTGCTTGAAGATGAATTCGGCATTTAACTTACCCTTCAGCCGGATGGCACGGAACGCTTCCAGATAGTTTGCGAAGCTAACGAACACCCTCCACGTGTCCGGATCATACTTGTCTTGCTCGTGGCGCATTGCAAGTACATGTCCGGCACGATTGAAATAGCTCCGAAACCGAGCGATCGTCGTGTTTTTAGGGCAATTGTAGACAGCCACTGTAAACGGAACATATTGCGAAAGAAGAAAGAAAACAAAACAGAATAGAATGCAACTACTGCTTTGTATCAGGTGATGTGAAGGCCTACCTTCAAAGCTGTACTTTTTTGGGTTCGGATTGCGATAGTGTGGGTCATGCGCCGTCTTGAAGATGATGTTGTCGACTCTTTCTGCCTCCTCCTTAGCTGCCAATTCCTGAAGGTATTCGTACTTTTGCGTTCCCTTTAGCTTGCGTTTGGCAGACCTTTTGAACGACATCATGTTGGCAGCGAACTTTTGATACTCCTTTAGGTTTACCGGTGCAACGTACACCATGTAGGTAGCGATGCAGTTGATCAGACATGCCTCGTTCATGTTGATTGGATGGGTAAAGTGTACGACGGTGGGACCTTGGTTGCGTACCTTCTTCTCCACGTACATTATATCGCCAATGTGCGAAAATGCGTCTACAATTTCACTGTACATCACGTCTGTTGTAGGAGAAGAGACATGAAGAAACAATGTGCGTGAGAACACTATCACTCTGGATAACAGTTTTTTTTTTCGATATCTTACGTTTCGAAATATAGCTGACCAGCACGGACCTATTGGGCAACCCAAGTAGGGATTCGCCGGGAATCATGGTGAAAATCTTGCACGTAATATTGGACAGCACCACCTGACGGCTGAAGCAATGAATGGCGCGACGTTGCGATTCCTCATCCATGTACGTTATTGTGAACACCTTTGTGTATACCGCGTTCAGACAGAGGCCTCGTTCAATGCTTAAGATGGGACCAAATTTTTGGAAGAAGATGATCACATCCTCATCGTACACGTCGCGCGGAATATTTTCCACCTTGACTGTAAAAGTAAAGGGACACGTTGTTCATTGCTACGAAGATAGCCATCCCTGGTGGAACTTGGAGCTACTTACCTGCCGTTTTATTGGCCGTTATGAATCGAGGCTTCCCGAACGTGATATCGCGCCGGTAGACGACCGCTGTACCGTCATCTTCGTCGGAATATTGTTGCAAGTCCTCTTGATGCTCCTGCTCCTGCTCTGGCTGCTCCATATCCAGATCATAGTCGTTGGGATCATTTTGATTGAACTGACACACAGAATCATCGTCAATGTTGTCGTAAAACTGTTCATTCTTTAACTGGTCGTTCTGGTCTCGTCGTTGGATTTGATGAATGTCATTTCGGTTCGGTTGCTGATTGGCGAAGTACTGCTGTTTCGCCCGCAGCAATTCATTGTAGACGCGCGGAGTCTTGTAACTATCCAAATCTTCTAACCGGACACGCACGTCGTCGTCGAGCACCTTCACCGCCACTTGATGCTGCTTAAGTATGGAGTTGTCTAGCTTACGTTGCGCCGCATGTGCCGCCGAACGCTCGGAGAACATCACGAAAGCGTAGTAGTTGGTAGGTATTTGTACCGCATCGACATTGCCGTACCGGCAGCATGCCTCAAACAGATCCTCCTCACTCGTATCTGGAGAAGCGTGTAGTTTGTGAGCGTGGATGGAATACAGGACGATGGTACGCCGTCACTTACCGGGAGATGTATTTTCTACGACTATCGTATAGCCTGCCAGGAACTTCCGATCGTCGTTCGATAAGAGCACGCTCAGTCGATGCGACTGGAACAGCGTTTGGTCGAGATCGCAGGCATCCATCGCTTGGGCTTCGTTCTCGAACAAAACAAACGCGATTTTCGTACGACAGTCGTTGCGGTTTTCACGCATAAACGTAGACCCCACGACATTTCCCGATGATTTGATGAAGCCATGCAGATCCGCTAACGAAGTTTGCTTCGGAATGTTAGAGATATAAACCACTTCGTTGGGATTCATTACGAAAAGAGCGTAAAATTTTATCAAACGATCCACTTGTCGCTTCCACACACTACCTGGAAATGACGGACGCCATGTTTACAGTGGAGGTCGGTCTAGATTACAGTAGAGGCTCTGACATCGTTTACAGAAACTGAAGATGATATGATGAAATAGATGAAATCGTCCCACTCAATGTTGAAATCCTTCCACCCATTCTTGAAATGACATTTCCCACACAGGGCTTCCCACTGTGCTTAACATGTCAGGTTGAATACTTCCAATGACGCAATTGTATCGATTTGTTCGCGGCCAATCTTTGAACTGCACATTATAACCACTTCAAGAATGGTTGTAAGAATTTCAACATTGAGTGGAACGATTTCTTCTAACTGTGGGAACTGTTCAAGAATGGATGAAAATCATGTATTTTCCATAAGTAATATAAACACGTAAAACACTAGGTCTGATTGTAGTGGAATATAAAAAGTATTATTGGTATCGGTGGAAATTAAATATTTTCCAAAAATGTTGTTGACCAACGAAGATGCAGCAGTGAGCATCTGTCACATTACGAAAGCCGCAAAACAAAAATAAACATTTGCGAAGGCTCCATCGTTGCTGTTTTACCACATTTTATTAATTACACAAAACAAAAAATATTGTGATTGGGTGGCGTGAATGGTTGGTTTCCTATTAGCAATAGTACAATAGTTGCTTCAGCTTCAGAATGGGCGGTAAGTACCGAAGAATTGCACTTGGGAAGTGTGTCGATTGTAGCAGCTTTACCTCCGCTTGCAGAGAAAGAAGAACATGACTACTATTTCGGCAACCTGCCGAAAACCGCCTCGGAAGTTGAGCTGAGAACGTTCCTCAAAGAGTATGGAGATATTACGAGGTTTGAATATCGGCTGGCAAAGTGCACGTATTGCCCTACGAAGATAGCGTACATAGTATTTTCGAAAGCCTTGGAGAGCGACGCAATGGAGGAGCTAAATAAGAAGACTTTTCAGCAGAAGCGACTGTTCGTCTGCAGTACCAAGTCGGAAAAGTTTTTCACACCACTGCTATCGGTCGTGGTGCGGTATTTGAACGAGCGTAAGTACAGTCATAACAGGCGAAAGTTAAAAAATATGCAAATTAACAACACACCTTACTCTAGATATCAGCGAGGAAGATCTGTACAAACATTTCAGCACCATCGGACCGGTTGAATGTGTACAGAAACCGGCCCATAACTATGCGTACGTTTCGTTCAGGGATAATAGCTCCATCCGGCGCGCATTTGAGATGAAGCAGTCGGTGAAGGGCATCGAACCGTACATCGTGGCAGTGAGAAGGAAAATTAGCATGTTTCTCGAGCCCCGCAAACCGATGGCGTACGCAAGTTTGAAGGAAAAGTGTAAAAAGCTGGACCTCGTTTACAATCCGGCGGCTGAGAATGAAGCCACCAGTAAGTGAATCATTGGCGGAATCGATCGCAATCTATTAATGTGCAATCCCTGTAGTGCTCGTGACCAACATTCCAAGGGACACGGAGGAGGATGACGTTCTGGAGTTCTTGGGAAAGTTCGGCAAGATCGTCGACTGGGAGATGCAAAAGTCATCCACCTGCGTGATGTCGAACGTCGGCTACGTAACGTACCAACACCCGAAGATGGCTCGCACCGCCTATCTGTGTTGTCCGCTGAATTTCCAGGGCTTCGGAATGGATGTGTACAACCGACTGGTGTTGTACACATCGAAGGATTCCGACCAAACCGTCATCATTAGACGGACGAGTGTTTGTGAGTATAGTGGAACAGTCGGTAGGTTGATTGGGCTGTTTAACGAGCTGCTTTCGCTTGCAGATCTGACCAACGATGAGATATACGAGCAGTGTGCCGAATATGGACGAGTCGAGTACATCCAGCGCATGGACGCGGTCAACTATAACACCATCGTTCGTCTTGACACGGAAAAAGCCGCCATGAAAGTAACGTACATTAAACACATTGCTGGGGAAGAAGTGGTGATTCGGTTTTATACCGCAAAGATGTACGTGGCACCGACGTTGGCGTCGCGTGCCACAAATAAAAGCGTACCGCCGAAGCGATCGCGCAAGGAGTCGATGTTGCTGCACATCAGCGACATTGAGGAGCGCCGTAACCTGACAATGCTACCCACGACCGACAACGGGTCGTATTTTAATGTGAACCCGTTGTTCTACCGGAATGAGGTGCAGGTGTGGAATTACGCGCCGCGGCAGGGTTTGGTCGAGTTTCGTGAATTTTTCAAGAAGTACGGTAACGTGATCAACCTGCGCGAGATGAAGGAAAATGACACGTCCACGACGGGTGTCGTGTACCTCAGCTTCGAAACGAAGCTGGAAGCGAGACGCGTTTGCAAACTGAACCACTCGTTCATGTGCTCCAGGCGACTGCTGATTCTGATGGCCGATCAGTGCATCATGCACGATCCGAAGCTGTGCGTCAAGGTGAGCAACCTGACGGAGGAAATCACCGACGAGGACGTGCACGATCGCTTCGGCATGATCGGTGACGTGCGGTATGTGTTTCGTCCCAAGACAGACCAAGCGGTCGTTTGCATGGCGAAGGAAAAGTGGCAAGCGCGCGCATTGAAAGTGATGTGTGTGGGCCGCTTTTATGTCGTTGTTTCGTCGCTGTTGCCTGCAGGCGATCAACAACAACCGGCTTGGTCGACCCATTCGATGCCCCAGGTTTCGGGTCCTTCGGACTGGGGTACCTATATGGGACCGGTACCGACCAGTGCCAACGGTCCCATGGGATCGATGCCTCCGATGGGTTTGGGTCCGGACAGCTGGAGGTCATTGGGGCCGCCAGTACCACCGAGCGTACCATTTGAGATGCAGGCCGGAATGATTCCACCGGGCGGTCCCTCTATGCCAATGCCCATGCCGGGACCGATGGATCCTGGGCTGATGGGCGGTGGCTCACAGATCAGTCCTCGCATGCGAAGTCTAATGCAAGCCGTCGAGGCGCAAATGATTAAGTCGAAAAATTTCACCACACTGTCAATGGGCGATCAGTTCAATCTTGTGCGTGACGTAATCAACCAGTGTCTGAGTTATCCCACCTTTCTGTCGATGCCCGGGGACGAGAAGATTCGCTATCTTATAAGCGGAACGAGTGACTTCCGTCAGATCAATATTTTTACACTCTTCACCTACCCGGAGCAGTTAAAAATGCTCTCGACCATCGAGAGCTACTACCGTAGTACGTGCCCGCCGGGCAGTTTACCGGCACCGGCACCGAGCGAACCCAGTCAGACCCCCGGAGCGAACTCGCTCGTCGTGCTGACACAGGATTCGAAGGATGGCCCAGCAACAGCCAGCGCGACACGCGGATCGGTGGCTTTGGCGAACAACAGCAACGACCCGAAAGCTTCGCCCAACCCTATGGAGCTTGATGATGATGATATACCCCCGGCACCGTCACCACCGCCCATATCATTCCGTTCTAGGTCTACTTCACCGGTTCCGGATGGTGCCGCTAACGGGACCGCCCGAAAGCGACCGTCCAACAATCCAAGCTCGGCGATGGCCGGCAAGGTGAAACTTGCGAAGAAACGTGATAACGAACCATGGGCGGAAAAACCGTACGTTTTTGTTGGTAACCTTCCGAAAGACATTAGCCAGCATTTCGTGCTCGCGCTGTTCCGAAAGTACGGCAACATTCTGCACATCTCGGAACCCCAATCGCGGGTCCCCGATTCAACCACCTACGTGCTTAAGTTCGAAACCATGCACCAGGCCAATATGGCGCTGGAGCTCAACCTTACGATGCTGCAGGGAAAGCTGTTACGCGTTGAGCTCTGCAAACGTCCTCACAAATCGCGCCCAGGACGTGCCATAATGGTTGTTTGTACTGGAAGTAAGTTGCTTTTGGTGCACACCGTCATACGCAGATGTTTTTTTACACGACGTTATCTGTTCACAGTATATTCGGAAGTGGAAATATTCGACACATTCAAGTCATGCGGAAAAATTTCCTTCATCAGGACAATCGAGAAGCCGGAAGGTGAAGTGTGCCTGATCGACTTCGAGGATAAGGAATCGGCGACTGCCGCCCTCAAGATAACCTACCTGCACAATGGAAACCGATGCAAGGCAACGCCGCATGAGTTCGCGTCTCCCGTGAGTATCATTTAGTCATAATTGTTTCTCAGCGGGAAGTAAATTGCTCTAAAATTCATCCTCACGTTCACCGTTCGCCAACAGCGCAAGCCGGAATATATAGAAGATTAGCTCTGAATGTTGATGAAGAAAAGTTTAGCTGTAAGAAACACAGGCAAGAATGTACCGAATTATATCTAGACTTAAGCCGCCTCGTCAAGAAACGATTTTGAATTACTCGTATCCATGTACAGTCACCTTAAAGGACTGTCATCATGGGCAGAAAATCTTAATTTAAGTGTAATATTATTGTACAATAGAACCCCACGGTCAAACCAATTTTAAAGCTGTTGGTCTTTTAAACAGCAGCAAGGCTCAACACAACAACATGTTTGAGCAATGAGTGAATTTGCACACTTTTGCAAAACAAAAAGTGTCGAAAAAGATGAAAAAACAAACATGCGTAAGGACAGACCAGTTCGAAGCCGTGAAGTGTTGTAGTGTGTGTGTGTATGGTGAAAAAGTATTAGGAACAAAAAGTTGAAAAGAAATCACTAAAACAACCAATTAAACAAATAATTGCTAACGGTTGCGAAAATATACGCACAATAGCTAACAAATGTTTTGAAAGCATTATAAATAAACCTACTCAGTTGCCATCTGGTAAGTATGAATTTGGATGGAACTGCAAGTGGAAATCTTGTTGATCGATACGAAACATCTGCGCGTATAAACGGAGATCCCGGTAACTGCGAAATTGAGGAGGCACCTCGGAGGGAACGGAGTGGAAGATGACCGGATTCAAACGACTCATCGTGTTCGACCAGCTTTTAGAGAACAATATCGAGGACACATAGTTGAGGGGAGAACAAAACAATACATGTTGTAGGAAATAGAAATAGAAGGTTAATAGTAATACATTACGTGTATATATATATATGTGTAGAAATAAAATCAATCATCGAAACCAACATGGGCAGCATATAAACGTGACGAACAAACGAATGCGCATGCAGCATCATCGCTACAACCTGACAACGATAAGTAACACGGAACCTTACGGATAAGCAGCGCCGCGGGACTTACTAACTGCCTTGCGGGACTGATTACACCATCTGCAATACACAGTTGAGTTAAACGGTACAACGGAGGTAATGGATAAGCAGCGAATTAAAGCGAGGAAATAAATTATCCAGAGTTGAACTTAGATGAAGACTCTAATGCAGTCTTTTTTATTTCGTTTTTTGCACGGTTTTGACCATTTTTTTACTTTGTTTCTAAACTATCACACAATTAGGATTTTGTTACACTTAAAACTCGATTCGCTCTAAATAACCTGTGTGTTACGCGCGTAGTTAATCATATTTTTTTTTTCGTTTTGCTGTTGCAGCACTAGAACTAGTTGTCGTGTCATGTTGCTTTTCTTGTTATTGTTTTTTTCTATGTGCCAGGCAGGCTAAAATCATAACACACGTTTGCAGACGCATAAACCGATGTTGCCGATTATGGAAAAAACGAAAGCACAAATCAAAGAATCACCGTGTGTTAGTACCATCGAGGAATATAACAGTCCCTACGACCGTATTGTAAATGCGAGCGGAACCTGTTATTCGCTGCACGATGTGCTTCCCGACCACGGCAAGCGGTTGTACATTATTGTGTTAACGTGTGAAATTGGGGAAAAGATCTTTCCCACTAGCATCGCTATACGGTAAGAGAGACCCGTAGAGCACAAATAAAATATAAAACTTATGCTCTCTGGCTTAATCCGCTACTGGATATGAATCAACGCTCAATAGGTATCACAGTTGACGCATCATCCTTTCTCATAACGAAAGAAATGGTTCTATTCCTGTGGCAAATTCGGCAAACGGCGGCCTTTCTGTCCTTCTCTTTCTTTTTGCCACGAACAATCGTAATACTAACACGTACAGCAGACTTTTCTGGTTGACTTTTTATACTTTTTTTGTGTTGTTTTAGTGGCATCCGAGAGCGTACGCCTTCTTATAAGCTAATCACTAACAACGATCTATATGTGATGAAACGTCGGTCCTTCGCCGGAAGGGAGAGGAAACAGGGAGAAACGAACGAGTAATTTTGTTGCTAGTATTGATAATTACACGAGATACGGTAAAAAAGATCGCTACAATAAGTTTTTTTTTGAATGAGAAAAAAAGGATGAAACATAAAAAGGAACTTGCACTACTCAACCTTCACGATCTAAATGTTGGACATTCTTCGTGTACGCGAACGATAAAGATACTCTATTTAAGCACTTTGTGGATCTTCGGTGGCTCTGCATAAAATTACCAAAGGATTTCTAACAAAACAAAAACTCTAATATTTGAGACAATGCACCGGTGAATCTTAAAACGCAACTTACAGCCTCTAAGGTCCTAGTCCACCAGGAAGAAAGTATGGCTAAAACTACATGTAAATAATAGCTTTACAAATTCGTTACCACAATTCATATGGAAGAAGTTGCCACCACTCGACAGAACCATCACCAAAGGTGCGCGTGTGATGCTTGCGAGTGGAGGAAAGGCAAAGTTATTCGATGGTGGCATGGCGCGATAGTCTTTCCATACCCGCCCCATACCACCCCGCCGTTCGAGATCATCCTTCGTAAGTACAAAGGTAGCAGATACACAGCCGGTGATGGAAGGTATCTGCCGACTGCTCGGTGTGTAAAAATATATAGCGCAGAGGCAGAGGACCGCACTGACTAAATTTGCTACTTTTCATTGAAAAGTAAACCCAACAGGAAAGGGTGGGAACAGTTAAATCATAATGTTTAATGCTTTACAGTATGCATACCATTTACGTTCGTCCGTACAAAGAATAAGGCAATGAATTGAGAAACAATTGAAAACAATTTAACAAAAAATCGCCCGGTTTTTCCACTTTTTTCCTCGCATATTGAGTATTTGCGATTACCTTTTAGATGTTTTGCACCCGACATATTTTCAGTAGAACGTTGGAGCTACCACCAAGGTTCGCAGCGATGGCACAAATTCGGCGGCCAGCGGGTTCAATGTCGACTGTTCAACGTTAACGTCCTTAGGCTGCCGCAGCGTTTGCGTTTGTTGCTGCTGCTCCTTGTCGAGCTGTAAGCTGGACAGGATGTTCATCAGACCGCTGCGAAACGGGACGAGTGAGGGTTGCAGCAAAAAAAAACAGGAAAAATTAATAAAGGAATATCTCTTTGTCTCCATGGCGGGGGCGCATAGACGCAGCAACACACCTTTCTCTCGGTACATTACCAACCAGCGCTGAAGCTGCTACCCGTTCGGCCGTGGCCATCTCGTCCATCATCATGGCCTCTATGCACTGGTCCATCAGTTCCTCCTCCTCTAGTCGCTGCAGCTCTTGCATGTCGAACTCGTCCTCGTTCTCCATCCACATGTACTCGGCAAAATCGTCTCCGGGGCCGCTGTTCTCTTCGTTGGGAGGAGTGCTCACGCTGTCCGCGTCCGAATCGTACGGATCGTTCAGAAATGCAGGACCGACCGCGGCATTGCGGCTTGTGTCAGCGTCTCCACCGCCACCACGGTTAAATGCGGCTCCAGCGTTTATCGTGATGTGGGTGTAGGTGTTCGAGCTACTTCCTCCAATATTGTGGTCGGGCATCTTCATTTTCATTTGCTCAGTCACTCGCAGGGAAGGATATGCAAAACTGTTTTATTGTCACTGATAGAAAAAGCAATGATAGAAAAAACATAATTACAAACACGGTAATACTTCCGGCCTTCACCGACATCCCGTGTATACGTGCACGAGCTATTTGTTTACTTTGACTGGGACCGAAATTAAAACATTTGTTTCGCGTTATTTTTAATCTTCTTTGGCGTCTTCTTCAATGTTGTGTGAAGAACAAACAAAATCGTCTCCCCTTTACCACTACCGCACCGTGCAGTGCAGCAATATAATGCTCATTAGTATGCCATTCGTTTGCGTGTCACTCACTACGGCCATTGATGTTACTTTGCAGCTTTTACTATCTCAAGGTGATTTGCAGTGGCCTTTATATTAACGTCGAAGGACGTCTCTTCGCAATGGAATGGCTTTTATGCGTAACTGGCCTGCCGACAACATTTGCCTCGTAGCGTATTTTGCGTGGTAAAGGGGACGCGAAAGGTCACTGGTTTTGCTAACATTGCGACATCAGCATTACGAGAAGGAAGCAACCCGGTAGCACCTCCATCTTTCATAGTTCAATATACCTCAAGGAGAAAACGCTCGCAAAATGCAGCTCACAACGTCGCAATTCTGGGGGTATTTCGAATTTCAGACAGCCAGAGTGTTTGTTGGGTACGAATACGAGGTGGCACTGAGCTTCAGCAATACGAATCAGCACTGATTTCGCACGAAAATTTCAACGAAAGCCAGAAAATGATGCCTCACTTGAGAAAATTTTGTTCAACTTTGTGTGCGTTCTTTTTTTGCTTGGATTGCTTTGTTCCACTGCAACGTAGAGGTGGGCAAATCGGTTCATTTCAAAGAACGTGAGTGAATCAGTTCATTTATTTCTATGAACTGAGCACGGTTCTTCCGTTCACGTACTAAAAAAAATGGGTACAGAAATGCCATACCATAGCGTTGATGATTTTAGTGATACTTGGGGTCATACTGAAAAATATTCAACTATATTTTAATTCATTTTAAATACAGTAACTCCCCGAGATACGCGGTTAATGCGTTCCGATGGAATCCGCGTATCTCAAATTTCAGCGTAAGTCGAATTACATGTGA
>KB672979.1:9144943-9171872 GCA_000349145.1 Anopheles dirus
TGAGTTTTGTGAAGTATCGCGCATGGTACCGCGCCTCTGCCAAGGTATATGCATTTACCAGGTAGAATTGTTCAGAGCAATTTGACATTTCTGAGCATGACATATGACGCCCTCGGGCATAGCGGGTGGTTGGGATGGTGGAACGACCAGAGCGTTGCCCACAATGGCGCCCTCAAGAATCGTTAAAAATTCACTTTCTATATGTAAACACCTTGGCCTCTGCTCTGTACGTAGTGAGCAGCAGGCGAGAAACCTCGTCGTTTGACGTCTCGTCTTCTCGCATCATCGTTCTCAGGTCGTTATACGGACGTGTAAAGCCCGCTCTACATGGGCCAATCTCTATCTTTATCCACTTTGGGAAGAGTCTACCCAAGCGCGAAATTTCTCGCTATAAAGTGCTTACATAAAAAACGGCCGTAAAAAAGGGCCGTTTTTTATGTAAGCACTTTACAGCGAGAAATTTCGCGCTACGTGTATTTGCACGGTGACGTCTAACGATGCCAAAATTAGTGAAAGCAAATACACTACGATTAAGCCAACGAGTAACGCTACCACGTGCCCAAGCATTAACGAGTTTTTACATTTTTATTTAACATAGTTTTTGTTCTGAACCTTCTTTCCATTCCTGCTGTATGTATCCTGCTTCCCAAAATCGCAGTTTTCACACTTTCCAACGCAAACATCGTGAAACTCCGCACCATCGTTTCATCCGCTAAAATTCCCAAGCGAAGTAAGGCGATGCGTTACGGCGTTACGGAATCCGACTACGACAACCAAACGTTATCAACGGATCGACAAATAACAGCACGTACAATGATATCCAGGCCAGTTTTTTCAGGGGTTTTAGATGTATTTTCTTGGTTTCTGCTAATCGTACTCAAAACGAGACTGGAAAATCGGTGTAAAAATGTGAATCTTTTTCATTAGAGAGAACATTATGCAGCTGAAGCCGTATCTCCACAGACTGTTGGAATAGTCAAGCAGCGATTTCAAAAGCTCATAAGCTGATGGTGATTTCCATGTTTTAAGGCACATATATATTTAATTTGAACGTATTTTTTAAAGAGAATTTTAACATTTTGAACTCTAAATGATTGCAAGCAATACATCTGTTGAACAAATTCTAAAATAAAATTATGGCTATTATGTCGGTCAGGGCACTTGGTCACTGACAATAAAAAAACGATAAACTAATCGTTATCCTTACTGAGGAATACAGCCAGGCTGTACAGTAAACGAAAATTGAGAACTATGTGATATGCTTAGCAAAATTTAATCTGATTGATATGTTTTGTCTGTGAACAAAAAAGCACAGCCTTTGATAGTGGTCTCGATCCTTAATTATGTTTCGCTGCTCACTATCCTGAAATATGAAAATTTATTAATTGTTTAGCAAAATTTTGACAATGTTTTCAAAATTTTCCAATATTTGTTTGGTGCAGAACGTTCTACATTTCTATGAGTACTTTGTTAACTACAATCGAAAGTCAAAATGTTACGGTTCACTCGATCACTTCCTACTCATCATCCAAATTGCGCACTCGTTGCGCACATGGTTATTTGCATCAACATATCGAAAGTACAAAAGTCACTTCAAAAGTCAAACAATCGAGTTACTATTCTTGTTCCGCATGATCGCGCTGTTAAGGCAAGAAAAGTTTCAATGCATGGCGATCGTGCATAATTCAACCCCGCCGCACTGCTTGCCGTGGTACAACGGAAAACTTTAGCACGCTCGCTTAGCATTCTCCGTTTAATTTAAAATGCATCTCTCCCACATCCATTGCGCTTCGCGGGTGCCATCGGTGGCCTACAAAGCAAGCCCACCTATTTATAGGCCGGTATCGATCAGCCGGAATTAGATTACGGATGCAATATTAACACAATATCTAAATTGGAAATTCAATGATTAATAAAGTTTTGTTTCGCTGCCCGGCAGCTAGTCCCGTCGAATGCTACGCCGCGCTAGTCCAGGGCCGTTTGCGGTGACGAGTGGGCGCATTTCATGCGCGGGAACTTCACTTACTTCACTTGGGCCGTTGTCCGTTCAATCTGATAAAGTCCTTCAGATTGTTACCGCTCTATGTAAACAATCGTGCGCTTAATAAGCATGTATCAGTGGGCAATATCATGCTTTTTACCTGATCACTGTACATAATTTACGAACGTCATCATCATTTGATTGAGTTCGGTTCCTGCCACTGGCCGGGCGGCCATGGCCGACAGAATGTCACGCACAATGCGCAGCTTATTGGATTGCTTACTAAACATAGCCTGGGTTTGTGTGTGCGTTCGTTATTAGATCTCTAAAATGAGCCACAAAAATAACCTTAAAAAAAGCTTATTTTAAATCAGCAATTGTTTCAACGAAAGCAGTTGGACATTTTTCTACCCACTGCGAAATTAGACTGAGCGATACAGAGGAACGGCATCAGCCAGAAAGGGGCACATCCATCCCACACACACACACACACACACACACACACACACACACCGGAGTAACCGGTCGGCGAGAGAGAAAGCATCGAACACCGAACGGACCGAGCAGGCTGCGCGCTGCAGTGCGCCCGCGGGCGACCGAGCGAGCGAGAGAGGCGAAGGAAAACGAAAGTAGTCACTCGCAGGCGGAAAACCTTGCGTCGGGTGGAACGTATATTACGGCTGCCGTCGTCAGTAACGGTGGAGCTTTCGCGGCGGCTCAACAGGGCGATGCAATAAACTACGAAGCTCCGGCGGTCTCGGCGACACACTGGACGGGACGGTGCGTTCAGACGGCTGGTGCTGTGTCAGGCTGCCCGAACGGTGCCTGGAATGTGAGAAGGCTTTCCGATTGAACTGTGAACCATCGAGTAGGCTTTGGTTTTGTGTGACAAGTGCCGCCGAGTGTTCTAGCTATTGATCTCGCCTATGATACGCGTGTGGTAGACACCATCTACTGATCGGTACGTGTACGTGGTGGGGCGTAAAGAGCGTTCCTGTGCATTATTGGTGACGAGGAGCGAATGCTATGTAATTCGCAGAAATTAATTATCTTCACCCGATGGAGACGCCTGGTGGTCGACGTGATTGGAACATGTGTGAAACGCTCACCGTGAGCTGTGGTTAAAAAGCAACAATGTTTTACGTACTTTCTTTTTTATCTAATTTTTCCTTCACCCTTCAACGTCTGTACGGTGCGTTCCTGCTTAAATGTACTCGGACAATCACGTCGCTGTCGCTGGCTGAGGCAAAGTAATCTACCTCCATGTGTACACCCCCAGTGCACACGGCAGGCAAAGGCACTGTTTACGATGCTATTACATGTGTCCGGGCACCGTACCCGTGCTGGCGCACAAAGACACAAAGCACCACGTTCATTATGGGTATTAATTGTGAAGAGGAGGAGGCGAGAGAAGCGAAAAAAGACGAAAAGAAACACGCGCGCGTTCCCACCGCAAGCCCCCCCACCGTCGCGAACCGCGTTGTTCTATTCCGCCTCGTTTTGTGCTGCCACGTTCGTTTTGGTGCGCGCGACCCCGCCGGCTTCCGACCGGTTCCTGAATGTTTGTGGGAGGCAGGAGGAGCCTCGGGAATGGCTGGAATGGAAATTAAAACAACAGCACGTGGAGGGGGCCCCCGCCAGCACGAGAGGACAGTGTCAACCGCGGGAGCGTGTGGCAGCCGAAACGAAACCGAACCCGTCCAGCGCGCAGGTAGCACGGGCCGTTTTCGTTCGGTCCGGCATCATTGGCTGTGACCGCTTTTCCGCTTCGGGCGAGGGGTTCGCCTTCGTCCGATTTGGTCAGTTTCGGGACGCATTTGTAATCATAATCGATCGTTCTCGACAAAAAGGTTAACAGCGTGTACGAGCGGCGACCGACGAAACGAAAACGCAAGGTTGATCTGATGGTTTACTGGTGACCCCGAAATTTCTACGATTGTAATCACCCCACAAGTGGCGCTGCAGAGGCGGGGGTAGAAGTGTGTGTGTGTGTGTGTGTGTGTGTTCGCGCGTGGATATTTTTGCGTTCGTTCTGTTTCGTTCGCGCGCGTAAAGTTGACCTGCCCGAAACCGAACATGGCTGGCGCGTGGCTCGATGCAGCATATCGTAACCGCATTCGAGTGCAAATGAAGCGGTTTTCATAATGGCGGAAAGTGGCATATATTAGCAGCGCTGCGCGAGTCCTCGTGCCACGTAAAATCGCCACGTAAAGCGGTGCGTAGCGGCGAGCACAACACAACACCGCGCGCTAATGAATGAAACACAACTCCTTCATTAGTGCGCAACGCATGTTAACCCGGGCGGACAACGGAGCGAAAATAAAACCACCCCTTTTTGCAATTGCTCCATGCGTGCAGAGACACACACACACACACACACACACATTCGGGCAGGCGAATTTATCGATCGTCCTTGTTGCTGCTGTAAGCCAGAAAGAGAGAGAGAGAAAATACTAAAACAAGAAGGGACGAACCGAAACGAAAAAACAAAATAGCACAACCAGAAACGGGGCGCGCTTTTGTGCCGCTTAAAGAACTAATGTCGCGTTAAATGAATGGATGCGGATACTAATTAACTAATTAAACCGCAGCGACAACCCCCTCCCTGGTTCGCCACGAACAACAAAGGAGCCAGTTACGCACGCAACGCCTCCGGCTTTTGTGTGTTTTTTTGGAGAGGCGAGTGAAGAGTGAGAAAAGAGTGATAACAGGCCGCTTAATACCCGCAAGGGATGGGAGCGAACTGTCAGTGTCGTTTTCGTTTTTCAACTGCTGAAATTGTGTCCATTTTTTATTTTTTAGCTCAGTAGCTCTAGTGACCATGTGGTGCATGTGAGATTCGCACAAGGAGAGAGAAGCGATCCCGCACACGATCACGTCCGCGGCAATGAGCGGCTCCTGCGGAACGGTTTAGATGGTACTGGGATCTGCCTGTATTGGTAAGCAGCGCTAGCGACGTTTGGTGACGCTTAGTAGCTTCGGTCCCGCTTTCCTGCTCCACTCCGATCGGTCCGTATCGAATGGAATCCGGCACGCCCACGAATAGCACGCACGATGAGGAGAGCATATTTCTGGACTGGCTTATAGTTAGAAATGCTGTAATTATACGCCCGACGCTTCGGGATTGCACGTGCCGACAGGAATAGATCACGATGCCCTTGCTTCCGCACCGGTGCACATGTAGAGCGGGAAGCTTTCAATCGCGTCTGCTCTGCTTTGAAACAAAACAAACACAGAAAGAGAACCACCCCACTCTTGGAGCTGTAGTCTCGCTTCTCTTCGGCTTTCAACAACGCTTCCGCCCCCTGGAACGGTGACGCTACCGAAATCGATTTAGAATACAATACAAGAGGGTACCCTTTTGTTTGCTTTCTCGCAAAACCCCCGTCGTAATCAGGTTGTTTGTTTGGTGCTTTCGAACGATTGCGCTCGGATTGTTTTGTGTTTTTTTTTTGCTCTTCCCCGCCCCGGTTCACTCGAACGCGAAACGCGTATTTGCGTAATGGGCGCAAAATGTTGATCTATTCAATTTGAAGAAGCCTTTCCCTCCCACAATCGAATGATAAGCATCTACCTCCTCCCACGGGGGGTGGGGTCTGATCCTGCGAAAAAGTTTATTTTAGCCGCACGCTCGCTCGGGACACTGGCAACCTGGTCGTAATGAACCGGGTCTGGTGGCAGGAGGCAAAGCTTATCCAAATGGCCCTTTGGAGATTAAATGG
This sequence comes from Anopheles dirus, assembly GCA_000349145.1. NCBI lineage: Eukaryota > Metazoa > Arthropoda > Insecta > Diptera > Culicidae > Anopheles > Anopheles dirus. The sequence goes on from KB672979.1 coordinate 9,150,647, forward strand.
ATGGTACTTGGCATAATTCGTGCCGCCAAGGGTGCCTGGACGGGCGCAGTAATGGGCGGTGGGAAAGTGCGCCCGCGCCCGTGCAAGGATGAAATCGATTCGCGCTGGAACCGACCGGCTGTCGAACACACCGAAAACGGTCGGTGGGATTAAGAAACGAACTGAGAGAGAAAGAGAGAGAGAGATAAAAAAGAAAGAGAGAGAGAGCAAGTGTGTGTGTGCGCGCGGTGAAATCGACAGGGAGCGAAAGGGGCAAAGTCGACAAATGGAATAATAACGAGTTTCGTTGTGCGGAATAATTACATTACATTTTTTCGACAGTCCTGTCAGTCTCCCGGTGCCTGTCGTACCGGAGCCGTACGAGCTGACGTCACACGATCGGGCACGGCGAGCGAACGACAGGTATTCGTGACGCCACCGCCACCGGAGTGGAAAAACTGCCGGAAAAGCCATTGTGTGCTCATTCTCCCTCTCGCTCTCGCTCTCGCTGGCTCGCCATTCGTCACCGCTTCGTTGGGCGGCTCGTGGATCAATTGATCCGTGCGATCCGTGCAGGCGGAAACTGCGTGTCCGCCGCCGTTTCGCGCGTCTTCGGACCGACCGGATCGATACGGACCCGCTGGCCACACGCTGACGTCATCGTGTGTGTGTGTGTGTGTGTGTGTGTGTGTGTGTGTGTGTGTGTGCTGAATGGACGCGACCACAACGAGGCGAACAATGGCTGTTTGCGTGCTGTTCCGCCTTTCTTGTTGTTGCTGCTAGTTTGTTTGTGGAGCAGAGCGAGAGAGCGAGAGAGAGGGTCTTTATACACGCCCTATTAATGATTTGGGTTGTGGAGTGAAATTCGTTTTCCGGTGTTGGGTTTTTTTTCTTGTTGCTGCTGTTGTCTTGGGCTCCCCACGTGTGACCCAGTGGAGAGAGTGAGTTGTTTCCAACAAAGGGAGGCCAACGCGCGGGAACTTACTGCTGCGTGGAGAGGAGCTTTATACGAGGTCGAGCTCCACACCGGGTCACCGTTGCTGCAGACGGTAGCTGATGAATAATTTAGGCCGTCAATCAGCACTACTCTTCAATTATCTGTCTGTGCCGGGGGAAGCAGCAGAGCGAGGACTACGGCGTGGGGTTTGGTGTCCTATCGATCCTGTTCCAACGACTGTACGAACGATTGTAATTACACGCCCGGACCGCATCGCAAACGACCGACGGCGGTGTGGAACTGATAAAATAAATGCACTTTGACAGTGATTTGCGAGCAGGTTAGCGCGCGCCGTTGCCTGCCACTGCCAGGTGGAGAATCGATAAGATAAGACGCAGGAGATACGCTCCCGGGAAGTATCCGGCTCACGGTGGGATCGTTACATTGTTACGCAAATTTTATGTAAATATTTCATCCGTTACATTTTTAAAGTTGTTTTTGTACGGCTCGCCCATCCACGTCGTGAAGCGCAGCACGGGTAGTTCCTGTGGTCAACACAGTCACACACTTAAACACGCTCACACGGGAGGCCTTCCGGGAGGCCGTGTTCCGGCTTTAGTAGGTCAGCCGGTCGGACCCGGGGGACTTAGATGGATGCGATTTTACAAAAGATTTATGAGATTCTTGACGGTAAATTATTGTTGGTGCGGGTTACGGCGCAAGGAGCCACGGCCATACGGAGCGGCCTGCACCGGCACTCGAGAGTTGGGAAAATTGATGGTTTCTTTTCGCTTTGGCCGCTGGAGGCCAAACTCCTCCCTCACACACACACACACACACACACACGGTGCAGTCGGTGGAGGGCAATTGGAATTTTATTGCAACCGCAGGTTTTGCCTCACGTGTGTTCCAGTGGGTTGTACCCATTTTTGGGCGCCCATTTCCACATATGAGCGACTGGTGCAGGGTCGATCGTTGCAGGAATACTTATTAGCCACTTGGAGCCGCCGTCATGACTTGGGGGGTTTTTCCCCGATTTGACGGCCCGACTTTGGCTGAAACCTTGGCGCGTCACCCGCCTTGAGGAGTCCGCCATCAGGGCTCGTAGTGCACGACCCGCATCGTAGCAAGTGAAAGGGACACAACGCACCAGTCGGACCAGCCGGTCGGACGTTTTGTAGCAGAGACGACGCGGCACACACAGACGGGCGATCGTGATGTGGCCAAAGTCCGCTACGGTGATACTGCTGATCTACTGCGTCCACAGGGCGCACAGGTGTCAAGCGCATCCGCTGGTGATCTGCTTCCAGGAGCAAACGTACGATGACGTCACCGTCCGTAAGTGTGTTGGAAATTGATACGTGATTCACCGATAAGCCCATTTCTTGTACCATCATCATAATTACCATCAGCAGCAGCAGCAGGTAGCTCATTAAGTGCGTTTCTTTGCTCATTCACAACGGCGCGAACAAGCCAATAAGCGGTGGGTAAAAGTGATTACTGTCCGCTTAGCACCGATACCGCGCGATACCGCGTCCTGATAAGGCTGGGCTCCATCGGGAACAATGTGCGAAGATTATGTGCGAAGAGCAGGTGCCGGTTGTTGACGCGAATTGGCTGATAAAGTGGAATTTGGGACGTCGGCTATCAGGACAGGTGGGCAAGTCAGGAAGAGCGACCAATCGATGCGATCAGTAACCGATTAGCCGCTGGTCGGGAATGTCTCGTCGGGTGAGGTGTCCACACTAATCCAACGTCGAAAGAATCGTGGCTACGAAATGTCCCGCTTGGTTTTAGCTTTGGTCGTGCTCATGGTGGTGCAAGGTAATAGGTGAAGAAGTGTCTGTATGCAATAGACATAGAATTAAGTAATAGTTACTGGTGCTGGTTCCAGAAGATCAAAGTTCGTCGATCGTTCAATGGCAGTGTCTAACGAAGTGTTGCAGTGTCAGTGATAAGCCGAGCGCGATTACAAATTGTTCTCCATAATATCTTATCAGTGCATCGTATGGTGACAAAAGCCATTGACTAGTGTGTTTGGGCGCTGTTGCAAGTGTTTCGCTTCCTCCCGTGAATGGGTGATTTAATGACGCAGCTAGTTGCTCGAAAGCACATCAGTTTCAAAAAAAAACAAAAAACGAAAAAAACGCTTCAATTTATCGTGATGCGGACCTTTTTCTTGGCTGCAAATTATATTACTCACTATATTACTCGCATAAAAAAGCATAAAAAACAGCACACCTTTGGAGGAAAAGAACACTCGCAACCTCACTTTCCGCTAATGTGATAGGTTAGGCGCTTGGTTTTTTGTTGTTCCTGTGTTGTTCTGTTCATAACGTCCCATTATCAGCGCGGAAGGCATTCTGTCCGCGCGCCCTGTGTATGCTTTCGTGACGAGGGCTCATAAAACGTAACGTCCTTCGTAGCCTTGAAATCTTACCCCCTTTTGGGACCTAGCGCTATACGTGTATGTGTGTGCGAGCTAAATTCCTTGGAAATCGTCGTGGATCGTTTGCGGTGTGAGCGTCCCGCACCGGCCGAAGGTCAACACATGCTCTTCGGGAATGTGAAATGTTTACCATGATGGAGGGGTGCTCCAATAAGGGGTACCAGCTGCTCGCTCTGTCTAATAATAACAAAACGGTGCCCCGTAGGTGGAGCCATCCGAGACATCGCCGTTCCGGCTGTCCCTGTGTCCGGGTGGCGCACGCAACAGACGACCCCGAACAACGCGCACTCCGGGGCCATTCTAACCCAATTTCTAACACTCTCCACTCCCCGCAGGCTCACGTAGCATCATATGGCCATGCGAGAACAACAGCGACTGTAAGGCGGAGAGCTCGCACTGCTCCATCTTCGGCTACTGCCAGTGCCCGGCAGGTTATGTCTTTTCGACCGATGTCACGCGCTGCCTACCGGAGTCCGCGTATGGCGTAGCGTGTCAGGAGGCGGTCCAGTGCTCTCATATGCTCACCGGTGCCAGGTGCGAGGCCGGCGTTTGCACCTGTGACAGCGACTACACGTACGTCCGCGGCCGCTGCCGGAAGCTGGTCGATCTTGGCCAACCGTGCAGCGACGATATCGATTGCTTCTTCAGCCACAACCGGGAGGCGGTCGTGTGTCACCGGGGCTCCTGCGAGTGTGCGGACGGGTTCTACCGGCGCAGCAGCAACGTTTGCCGGCGGCGTGTGACAAGTGAGTTTCGGGGCTTCGGGGCTTTTTGCGGGGGTCCTACCGCAGACCGGTGCGGACCGAGGAATCCAATCAACTGCACCAGATACGTGGAGCACGATGCTCGTCGATTGATTGGATTCTAATGAAACGGAAGACAACGGTCGTCGGTGAGCCGTTTGTAGCGGGATTTATTAGTTACGAGTGGGTTAACATGCAGATGGGAAATCAATTGACACGGGAGCGTGTAAGTCGGTCAAATGGTTTGTCGTGTGTGGTTTTGGTTTATCCATGTTTTGTCTCTAGGAGGAGCATTCGAAGGCAACTCCGATTTACATGACACGATTCATGTTTGCTCAAGTATCAGGGTTCATGCCTAAAAAAAAAAACAGAGCCAGTTTTGGATTTAGAATAGTGTAGTTCTACATATTTGATATAGTGTACATAAGTTTATTTTGCGATAGGGTCTTTGATATCTCTAGACGAGTATATAGTAGTTCGACCCATCAACGGACCGGCTCAGCTCTTCAAGATTCTATCCGGTTTAGCTCTTCAAGAAACCTAATTTAACTAGCTTCAATAACTCCGAAGTCTTATTCTGCAATAGCCTATGGTACCTTCCGTTTATTGCTATCAATTCAATCTAGTCAATCTAATCAATCTAGTAGTCAAATCGTAGCTTTAACGTATCTTGTGGAAATTGCAATAAAAACAAAAGTGTATAAACCTAAAAGCTTCTGAGGACGAAATCTCTATCAAATAAACCTAAAATGAATCTACCCTGTATAATCTCCCGCCTAATGTTGGCACCCGTTTGCAGATGGTGAAGAATGCATTGTGCACCAGGACTGTGACGGGGAAGGTCTGCGGTGCGTGAACCAGTTCTGCACCGATGCGGCACAAGCACAAACGAAAACCTTCCGCGATGCGGCCGTACAGACGTCGGAAGCCGCGCAAAAGCCAAACGAGACGGAAGGGCCCCCGGCGAAAGTGGACGGGCCAGCGATGCGCGACGCCGAAACGAACACGGACGCCGGAAGCGGCAAGCGCGTGCAGATCAACACCAAGCGTTCCACCAACGACTGTGAGCGGTGTCGCAACTGTAAGCTAGAAGCGGGGCAGTGTATGGGAGTAGGCGTGACCATCAGCGTGTTTCCTTTCCGTTTCAGTTGGCGATCCCTGCCTGGACGAGGGCGTGGAGTGTCCGGAAGTGCCTTACTCGGTGTGCCGGATGGGCCAGTGTCACTGCAAGGAAGGCTACTACAACAAGGCGGGCCGGTGCATGGCCGAGATTGGCGAATACGCACACGACAAGCTGTATTGCGAAGACGGCACGAAGTACTCGAACAGCCGCTGTCTCTGCAAGAACGATCAGTTCTACGAACCCAACATGCGCGCCTGCCTGAAACGTAAGTGATCTTAAGGTCTCGTAGCGATCGTCTCACAATATTGTGCTCCCTTACAGCCGCCCTGGGCATCGGCACATCCTGTACGCAGCAGAGCCAGTGTTCACCGTACGGTGCGGCGTACTGCCCGTCCGCCTCGCCGAAACGATGCACCTGCTATCCGTACGCGGAGTACGACGACGAGACGCAGCTGTGCGTCGAAAAGGACGGCTACGAGTCGTACTGCGAGCGGGACGATGACTGCAAGCTGGCAAACACGCGCTGCTCCGGAGAGCATACGTGCGTCTGCAGGACGAACTACTTCTTCGTGGACGAGCGGTGCAAGGCGGCCAAGGGAGCGGAGTGTGAGACGGAAACGGACTGTGCGTTCGAAGAGGCCGTGTGTCAATCGGCGAGTGCCTCGGACGAGGAGCCATCGACGCCGGGTGAGCCGAAGCAGTGCCGCTGCAAGTCGGGCCACTTCTACCAGACGGCGAACAATCGCTGCCTGAAGGAGGCCGAACAGTACGGGGACGAGTGTAGCGTGGACGAGCAGTGCCAACCGCTGCTCGGTGAGCTGGGCCTGTGCAGTGAGGGCAAGTGTCAGTGCAACGAAAATGAGCACCACTTCAAGGACGGAAAGTGCAACAAGAAGATTGGTCAGTGAGCGTTTCGGGTCGGTTTTGGGGGTGTTTTTTGAAGGAGTGCCCTCATGGTTCTTGTTTTTCTCTCCATCCCGTTTGCAGCGCTGGAATCGCGCTGCTCCAAAACCAGCGAGTGCTTCGTGGAGGACGAGCAGGACAATGTCGAATGTCGCAATTCGGCTTGTCAGTGTAAGTTTGACTACTCCCCGGACGTGGAGCGGCAGAAGTGCATTAGACCTAGTGGCAAAAGTAGGAATCGATTTCAACGCTTGCTCGCAGCGAACGCAGCGACGCCGGACTGGACACTGTACCGTTTCTGCTCTTTCGCTCTCTTTCTGCTTTTCCAGATTCTTCCGATCGCCCCAGTGCCCTGAAGGTGATTACACTCATGCTTACCAGTGCCGCCGTGCTGATTACGGGTTCTGCTTTACGGGATGCATACTACGCCTAGGGGGCGCGCCGGCCAATCGAGCTTCGCACCGGACGTACAGTTTATATACGAACGAGAACGGAGAGCGAAACATTGACCATTAAATTATATTATCGTTTTGTTGAATTTTGGTTTTGTTTACTTTTTTCTCACTCCCGAAGAGCTAGCTGAATAAGACGAGCTGATTCGACTTTGGGTTACCCTGCGCCCGTGCAAAGCTATCCGTTGAGCGCAGCTAATGAACAGCAATACAGAATGCATACTACCTATACACCAATTGCCCAAAATTATACACCACTGCAATATGAACTCGTACGCGTACGCAATAAGAAGAACTAGTTACCGATCGTGCACGTGTTTGTAAATGCTTCAGAAGCAAACGAAAAAAAACGAGTGGTTGAAATGGAACGTACGATACGGTAACCACCGCGAGCTAGCAATTGAACGAGTAGCATATGACGATGAAGATAGACCTTAACTACAAATGATAATAAAGCAATATGTGCGGCCTCTGTAGCGGACTGTTGCCGTTGGTTTTTTGATTGATCTTTCGAGTGTGCGTTTGTTGATATGTGGTGAAAGAAACGATGGGAGAAACATCCTTAAAAAATTCCTGAAAAAGTCTGTTTACAAGATTACATTTGTTAATTTAAAATTGTCCGTTCCTTTTAGCATTTCCTCTGTGTGCTATAATATTTGCCATACAAATAGCTAAGACATTGCCTAATTTTATGGCACCACTATATATTATGGCGATTTCAAAACACGAAGCTTCCGAGAAAAAGCTCACCGAAAGCTCACCTGACGCGTTCAAAGGACGCATGGCAGAAACTGGCCTAAAGGTACCTTATCGTAACTGGTGTGTTTCTGAAAATAGCATAAATTTCTAAATTACCAAAGCGCTCCATCTAGATATCACGGTCGCGGGCCCCATTTGCTCGTCCATTTTTATTTCCTCCTGGCGTTTTAGCATTCTTCACCCATTAGTTCGCACGAGCTTCTGCTTTGTTCCGACGGGTGGCCAGTAAAAGACTGGCAACAGCGAGACACTTCCGGTATGTGTTTGCCGTTTGACGTCACCGTTTTCGTGGGGGGAGTCCGGCCTAACGTTATTAAGCACCCGGCCGACCGCATGAGGTCCGCCGGTCCTGTTCCGTCAGCACTTCCGCCCGTTCAAGGTGAAGGAACGCGAACGGAGGGTAGTCTCTCGAGCCCGTTTCCGCTGCCGGGGGGGTGGAAGATAGAGCCGTTTTTTTTCTTGATGGGGGTAAACTTATTTCCGCGTTCACCGTGCGTGACCGGCTCGCGACCGAGAGATGACGGTGGGTAATCATATAGTGCTTATGATGTCATTAGTGGCGCTAACACCGGTGCGTTAAGGACCGCCGGCCTTCACAAAGAAATTAAAAATCCTGCCTACCCAGTGCTCGAAATCAATCGCTCCATCGAATGAACCGTTCACGCCCCGACCCGTCGCTGGCTGATGATTTATAACGCTTTTAGACGCGAAAACGGGAAATGGGTACTTGTAGCCGACTTATAATCGCTTTCGGGAGCGAACGAACGAAGCGACAATAAAAAAAGTAAGTATTTATGAAGCTTTTAACCATCCGACGCGAACTGAACACAGGGATCGTAATTGTTTTCACCCGGACCCGCCGGTTCCCACAATGCGCTTTCACCGGGCGCCTCTCGCTGAAGTCACAATTTGCAAGCCTAATAGTTATGATTGCACGAATGGCACAGTTTTGCGTTTCTCGGCAGGTGGGGGCGATAGAGCCGATAGCCCAGAAATGGGTCACACGGAGCGGAACAGGTAGCGCAATCGCGATTGAAGGAACGATTTCAGCAGAAATTGGGTCACCGAAGCGAAACGCAGGCGGCGGACAAGTTCGTGGGTTTGTTTAATTGGAGGAGACAATCACAAATCGTTACGGTGGTGGTAACAGGTTTTGTGTGGGTTTCGTGAGTGCAACCGTCGTGCTGTTGTGTTGAGTTACGACGACAGGCAAAGGGCAAGGTTGAGTTTCGCTGGAACCGAAGCGAACCCGCTCGCGAGTGTGGCCGTTAATCGAGTTAGCCATGAGCGCATGTGTTCGACGGTCGATGACTACTGGGTCTGTTTGATCATTAGAGTGAATCCAGCGACTTTGGTACGGTGACGTTGATGGATTGGTCGTTAATAATTTATCACCTGGTTTCGTATTAAAAACTTACCAACCAATGCGGATACGGCGTGGATTGAATGTCAAGAATGTGTAGCAGATTCCTCGCGAGCGCGAAACAACGATAAACAATTCAGCGCGTGTGTCCGCCTTCATGCCAACAGGTATTGTTTGTGGTGGTAATATTAAAAAAGCGAGTAGCAACGTCTTGCAACCTTTTTCCGAAGAAGCGATCGATACTGCTGGACACACCCCCCGTCCGTCCCGTCCTTGTCGGTGCAGGTACGGGCGCATCTTCACCGACGCTGTTGATTATGGTCATGTTGAAGTGATTACCCACCGGGCGCCTCCAACGGGCAAACCCTTGCGCGAGCAGGAAGCAAACACGCTGCAGCATGAACGTCTCGGTCGTTGGTCGAGGGGACGGGGGTTTGGGATTCATTATCAGCAGTTTGTCCGAGTGCTATCGTTGGAAGAAGCCATTTTAATTTGAATGTGGCGTGACCTTTCCATCCTCCGCGCACGAGCCCGGTCGCCTGGCCGGTCGCACTCGTTTGCGCTCCCCGTATCCTTTTATGCCTGGTGGGGTGGTATGTAGTAGCATTGGCGTGCACGATTCCGTGTGACCAGTCCACCAATCACGGTCAACGAAGGCAATTAAAACCACCGGCGGAGGTAAGTGTGCTGCAGATACGTGCGTTATCTGGTGGATTTTCATTTGCTTATTATGTTTGGTTTGAGTTTCTGTGTTTTTTTTTCATTTCAATCCTAGTAATAACAGCAAAAAAACTGTATCATTTTTAGAGCACAACCAGCGTGCGCTGTATATGATAAATGGTGTAATTAGATAAAGAGCCACGGCTTGAGGGTTTATTTTTAACAAATGCAAAAAGGAGTCAAAGAAAGGGTCAAAACAATGCAGTAAATATGGAGCGCTTAACAAAAGACGGTCGAGCCTCCTCGTTTTTATTAGTCACCCCATTTTGTGTGATCCTCCTAACGAACCGGGTTAGGAATTTATGCTCCCGCGGCTCGTTTCTATAGACAATCGATTTGGCTTGTCTCAACAAACCCGTTCCGCTGGTAAACCGTTTCCCTGTTGATGCAGGTACCAGTGTGGGTGGTAAAATTGGTTCGGTATTTTGTTTCGTCGGGATACGTCCCGTCCTATTTTGCCATTTGTTTCGAAAAGTTTCACAAACAAACTATCCCAGGATTGCGCGGAGCTCGAATGAGAAGGGGAATTGTTTTGTCGATTTTTAGATATTTATATTCGTACGTATTTCGGTACCGGATGCATCGAATGGTACCGAATGTCGGTGCAAAGCACGTGGCGAGTTCACAGGCGCGATTTCGTGCCAATGTTTCGTTCTCGCGATTGATGAATTTATAGCCGTATGGTTTCGGGCTTTTCTGAAGTCATCGCTTATTGCAGTTTACTGTCGATCGGTGACGAGCCCCTCGTTTGACGGTGCGTAGCAACGAACGTCAACAGTTTTATTGTGGTGCTATGTTCACACAAATACTCGTGAACTTCTTCGATTCTGGAGCAAAACATTAAATTGTTGCGGTCAATATTAGGGAAGACAATATTAGGAAGAGTTTGGGGTACAAAAAATGATACATAGTTGCTCCTTTTATCCGACTTATATTGCCTCAAGTAAACTTTGGAAGGATTTTTATTCTGTTCTGTTTATTTATGGGACTTTAATTTAGTTTGTTGAAAATTAATGTATTTTATATCAGCAATGAGTCGCTTGCATATTTTCTGCTCATTGTTTGTAAATGTTAACTGATATTTGAGGTACCATTTGATGCTTTTTGAGTTTTATGTTCATTTACCTAGAAAGAAATGATAATTGATAATGGGGTGAAAATTTCAGCTCTTTCCTGTCATACAAATATCTTCCATATTTCACCTTCCAGGTTGTCAAATAACGAGAATGTTGGCAATCGTAATAACTTACCTTGTTATTTAGAGACATTTAGACATCTGACCATGCACATTTTTGTGACCTTAATTTTCCCGATTACGTTAAATTTGCGTATTAAATCTTCCACGCTGCAACAAAATTCCAAGAAAATCCCAAACGACCTGAAAATTGAAATAATTTTCGTGCAATTACAAACGATAAATAATGAAGCTCACCACACCTGTACCGCACACAGCAAACCAAACCCACCGAACAAAAGGGGTCCATGTGTGTGTGTGTGTGTGCGCTCCCAATTACCGTATAATCGTTGCGAAATAGGACCGCAAAACTGACCGAAACATCATAAAGCATCGGTTACAGTTATTTGTTGGGCTAGTGGCTCGTAAACCGTCCATAAACCGAGGCGCAGCCGTTGGCAGTCGAAATAACTCACCAGCGCCAGGGCCAGGGCCAGTGCAGCCAGTACGGGTGGCGTCTGGGGGCATAAATCTCCATCCGCGACAGGAGTCCGTCAGCCCATCCTGAAACGGATCCATAACGAGTTGAGTCGCTCGTTTTCGCGTTCCCCCGCGCGCCATTCTTTGTGCCCGATTCAACTGGTAAAGGCTAAAAAGATTAACCTTTAGCGTAGAGGTGCGCGTATCGTGTTGGTGTTGGCCCGTGTAGATATGACCGTTTTGTCTGCGTGTGGCGCACGTGAAACAGCGGCGGTCTGGCGTTGGTGGTCAGCGTGGATGCAAACCAGGTGGGCAGAAATTCGCATGTTCAACTTCAATAAGATATGCCTCCTCACACATACACTTGCGGGTGGGAACCGGAGTGATACCACCGGCATTAGTGGTTCCGATGCTTTGTGCTGGCAGGGAGGGGGCCGCGATTCTCGTGAGAGGATACTTATCTTGCGCCCGATGCTCGAAGGGAAACGGCAAAATCACTCCGGCCCGTCATTATCGGCTTCGCCGGCCGCGGTCGGCTTTCTTTGTGCTTTATATTCGGGGACCGTTGCTCCGTGGCTGACTTCCGGTCCCGGGTCGATGGCAAATGTCACCCGAAGCTGTTCCGCTTGGTCCGCCCGGTCGAGCTACACACACACATACACGCTGTCTATCAGGCGTAACGTGATTGATCGTAGAAACGCGCTGTGTTCTCCGGTTCTTAGTTTCTGATTTGCAAATTTGAAACATTTCCGCTCCCGGGGCCACTTGGGTGGCCGCGGTGGCCGTTCTCCCTCCCTGTGCAAACAACGGGGTGGGACTTAAGGCAAGAAAACCCCCACACGGTGGGCTCGCGGGAAGCGGGAAGTCTATAAAACTAAAAGTTTTATTGTTACGCTACCCTATTTAGGTGCGCTTCCGACGCATTTACACGGGGTGAAGCTTGCCGTTAGCGATACGCGCGACCTCCGCGACGGTTAGTCCGGAGTAGGGAGTAATAATAACAACAACAAAAAAAAACTCAGGCGAAACACGAACACGAACTCGAAGAAAGCCGGAACGCATTCTCACGTTCTTCACAGGAGCCGTCTCTGGAGTGGGGCTCCGCGAGAACAAAAGGCAACCAGGGAATGGGTGCGCAAAAGTTGTCATTAAACGCGTGTGGCCTCAAAACTCCACGTGCAAGCTAGTCGTCGGACTCCGTCCGGGCACTGGCACCGGGGTCGCTTTCTGCGGGGCGATGATGATGATTCAGCGATGAGGAGGGCCGAGATTGTATTTATAATTATGCTGCCCACCTCGTGAGGCGTTGAAAATTCGCTAGCGCAACGGCGCGTCGATGGCCGCTCGGAGTATTTGTTTACTAAAAATACACTAGCAACGTGGCGAGCGTGTCGTCCCGCTCCCGGGCAGGCGTTGAGGGCTGTTGTTTGGCAACCATGACTGAGGAGGGCTGGATTGGCCGCGCTGTCTGCATTACGCTGAAGTGAGACCACTAGCTGGGGTCTGGATCGATCTCTCCAGCGGCTCTCGTCGCGGCGTTCGTCCTTCGAGTGCTCACCTGCACCTCGTGGCGGAGGCTCAGAAGGAGGCGGTTGGCCAAACGTCGCAGCCAAAACACGCAAACCTACCCCGAGCGCCCTCTGCACTAGAGTCGGGGGGGATAGTATCCCTAGAAGCTAGAAGCAACCCTCGTCGCTTGGTGGCACTGGGTGACTTGGACGAACGCTCACTTCGTCACGGCACTCGCCACGGTTCGGTCGCAAAAACGAGTCACGACGAGGACAGTGTGTGTATCGACGGCATCGTGTACGGGGGGAAGTTGGACACCAAGGCGAGAATCTGGTCCACGCATCCCCTGGGTGTGAGAAAAACGGCTGCGGATTTTGCTGCCCTCTACGCGTGCCACTAGGGCACTATGTACGCACCGTGGGTGGCTCACACCTGAAGGCTGTGCGACGAACCTGATCCTGTGCGCGGAACCTGTGGGATTAACCGCGCCGGAAGTGTCTCGGTGTGCGCGTTGAGCGTCGAGCGGCTCATTAGTGTGTCTGTGGAGGTGGTGAAATTGTGACATTTCCGGCACAGCTCGTACCGCCCGCTACGCTGCGGTTAGTGCATCACCCGGCGGGACAGTGCAGGGCACGTGCAACGAAGGAACCGAACCATGGGTCCACTTAAGCAAATGACACATTGCGGAAGCATAAGTGCACTGTTCGCCGTGTTGATAGTGCTGTTCGGCGTCAGCTCGTCGGCGCTGACCACGTTCGGGAAGTCGAACACGAATCAACAGGCAGCGCCAACGCCACCGCCGGGTAAGATCCGATGTTGCGCCGGAGGTGTAACACAGCTTTGTTGGTTTATTTTCTGTGAAGTACTTACGTAGCAATGAGGGTCAGCGAGAAGTGTCAACCCGATGGTGATTAATGACTGAGGCGTTTGGAACTAATTCGTACTAGTCTACAAAATTGCCTTTCCGGGCATAAGACCGGATTGGACAAGCAAGTTACTAGCTCTATTCCTATCAGTTGGCGAATTTGTGTACTGGTTTGTTATGTATTTCATGTTCCGCTTAGTTCGGATAGTAAATGTTACGTAAAGAGACACTCGATCGCTCGTGCTACAGGGAGATAACTTTCTTTTAGTTGTTATGGTACTCAATATTTCTGTAGACGTTTAGTTTTGAAAGCTAAACTTTCATCAAAAATCCGCTTATAATGTGTTGTTGAAGATTTTTTTTCAAATTTTATTGAGACTTGTTCTTTTCGAGCATCCTACAAAGCTTGGAAAGATTTGCATTTAATAATTGTTGATAATCTATTTGCGTTAATCGACCGTTGTGACTTTGAAGAAATAAGAGCCAATGGCATCAGGATCTGATGGGAGTTGATATGATTCCAAACCCGACAGTTTTGCTTGTAGCGTGTCTTCGCATGACTGGCCCGGTTTTAAATCCAAACCCCCAAACGAAGAGGGATTATCCGTCAAAGCGGTGTATAGTGATCAAGTAAGCCATACGACGTCAAGCTTGATCTCCGGATCGTTTTAGCAAAAAAGAAGACAGGAGAAGGTTGCTGAGAAGCCATTGATTTGACAACTACTTAGTTGAATGTAGTAGTACATGTAGAATATGTAGTTTAGAAGAAAATGACTACATGGTAATCTGCCAACATGTGTCTAAAAATTCTGTTGTAAGTCCATTCTTGGAGATACGCAGTATGTTTAAGTTACCAATGAAGTATCCTCCATATTGCGTCCGAACAATATCAATTGTTTCGAAAATTCTTCAGAATCAGAAGATAATACTCTAATGAATAGCCCCTATTTATAAGTACCTTGATTGTCAACGTTCTGAAATAGAGTTGAACAAGGGTCAAAAGTGTTACGGAAGCTTCATTTCCGTTTTTCGCCCCAGAATTTTATTTATAGATATTTTTCGCCCCAGAACATACCATATTTTGTTTCCAATTTGTAAATATGGATACCAATCTATTACATACCCCAATTAGTCTGACAGTCAATTTAGCTTCTGCTTCACCAAGCTCACATATTTTGAATATGATTGGCGCGGCACACGGTATTCTGCGATTGCCGGGCTCTAATCACACGCAGATATCTTTTTCATTATGAAAAGCTTTCGCGCAAATTAGCATCCCGTGTGCGTGCTGCTAATTTGCTCCTCTAAAATGACACAAAACGAAGATTATTTCTCAATCTCCGCCCGACAGCCCGGTGTCGGAGTGCAAAAATTATGACAATCAATCGTCTGAAAGGTCAACATTCGGTTGGCAGGATGGATGGATAACGGATTTTTTCGCTAATAAACACTTCGACCCAGCCAGTCAACATGTGCTCCCGGGCCGGGGCGCGACTATCGAAATGGAGTTTATCCATTTCCTTCCATTGAAGCGTAAAAGCTCTAATCACCTGTAACACACGCACCGAAGAAAAAAGGGCACGGATTACGGTAACGGCACTGTTTGTGGCCGGTGCTCGGAATGCTCTTTATTGTACGGTCGCGATTATACACACAAAAACAAAAAAAGCAGGACCGTGTGCGAGAAAGCTTTGTTTCTTCATCTGTTTCGGTCGTGCCTCGGAAATGGGCAGTTTGTGCGGGTGTGCGTGCACGAATCCGTTTTCGCGGCTAAGGATGAACTCATAACAATGGACGGAATTCGGTTCGGCACATTCCGCGCTTTGCTGAAAGCATGTTAATGAATGCGGACGTCCTCAGCGGTACGCACGGCATCGGACTTGCAAAGGACATTCCCATTCCGCAAATGGCATGCCAAATACATTCGGGCGGGTTTGACGGGCAATTCCGTGAGCAGATAGTATCAAGCAGAAGGAATTCTCACGATAGCGCGTGTGTGCAACGATAGTACTGTAATGGGGCGAGTGATAGTGCAGAATATCTAGCCCACATCAACACGATCGTCCATGCGGTACAACTTTTCTCCCTCGCCAAGCCCTAATTGAGCTAATAGACGTGCCAATAGCTTCACCAGTAAAAATACCGAATAATTGAATACAAATTAACAGCTCGTTTTGCATAGCACGGCTAGCGGGTGCTGCGGTCCGTGGACCTTCGCGAGCGAACGAGCCCAATCAACAGATTGGCAGTTGGTTCGCTTTGTCCTGGAAGTTGTTCGCGGGCAACGCATAGCAGGATTATGTGGGAGGTGAAAATTTATGGTCCTCCTCGAACGTTGACAATTGGGTCCACTCAGGCAACCGGCCCGGGGTGGGTTGCAGAAGCTTGGCAAAACTTTGTAAAAGCACACCGGCGCCAGCGGTTGCCGTATTCCGTCTCGCGCCTTCACGGGATTAGTGCGGGCTAGGTGTTCGAATTAATTGCACGTTTATCGAAATCTTGATAAACGCGGCGAGAAACGGCACCCGACGGCTAATTGAAACCATCGACACGGTTGATCGTGTAATGTAAACGATTGCTTACAGGTGGCACGAGCGATTCGATGCTGCCCACTTTACTGCCGATTGAGTGGGAGCGATTGTTTTTCTACAAGGTGCTCGATTACGGAAAGGAATAAAGCAGTAGGAAGTAAGGATCACGATTCATTATGGTTTATTGGGTTTTCTTTCCGGTTTCATAAGTTTAATTTTTTTTCATTGTGTTGTATTGGTGTTCTAAAATCGTGTTAAATTAATAATTTAATGGACATAAAATGGAACTAATTATTCAAATTTCAAATTAACCAATCAATAATATTTGGTTTAAGGATAAGTCTAACGATATTAATGCGAAAATAAGAAAGAATGATGAATTCGTAAGTAATGAGGAAGTCAATTTAATCTGACTCACTAATCACTATAGAGTAATTGTGTGAAAGACTAAAAGAGTTGGTTATAGAGTCGGAATATAGTGAGAACACATTTGCTTATTCACTATTCTGATTAGAATCCCAATGGTGACTAATGATTCACTCAGAGTGAGATAAATGAAAAAGACTCACAAACCCCTAATTGAGGAGTCCATGCCTTAGCAAATAAATCCCACACTCACTCCTGCTCAGTTCGCATATTACTACATTCCACATAAAGATGAGCTGTTTGGATGTCATTCATAACGCTACCAATACGATCAATGCAAGTTGATTGAACAATCTAAAAGATGAATGTTCTCCATTCATTAGCAATGGCATTCCTGTAGGCAGCAGCGTCTGGTTACGCAACCATCTTGATTAGATTATAACTGGTTATGCAACAAACAGGCATTTTGAGACGATAGTAGCTGATAATTTGCTCGCGTTAATATGCATACGATGTGCTGCGATCATTGTTTCGATGATATATGCAACCATTGAATGAAGTAACCTTGAAACACGGTATAATAATAAGTCATGTTCTTAATGTACGTATGTCTTATATGAATATAGTTGATCTAGCTGTTATACTTAAGATCTTTAAAACATTATTACAATTATAACTACTGCTACTACGTATCTTCTACAACGCTGCGTTTTTGGAAATAATCGTAAGAACAAGTCACGTTAGCATGACCGATACAACACACGATTCATATTAGTGACTTTCAATAGAACTAAACGCGTCATTAAGTTGCATCACTCGTTTCGTTCCTTGCTCCCTAACCACACTAACCATTTCCCTAAATACTGATACATGATACCGTATTCTTGACCTTTAAAACTCATGCACAGCATTCATCACTTTCACCGTGCCACCGTGATCGAAACTGAGACAGGGAAAAAGACCCTCCCGAAAACGGCCATAAATCGTGCACGAAGCGCGATCATGAACCACCTTGTTGCACATAATGGAGGCTAATTTAAGTTCTTATCATACACATACACACAAGCGGCTGAAAACTCGCTGAATTATAGGCATCAACGGCCGACGGCAGCGGTTGGAGTGGGAACCAAAAAAAACATACACATTCTCCAACCAACTTGCACCTTTATCTCCGATTGCTATCAACCGGCGAACGGCGAACTTGCGGCGACTTGCCTTGCGAGCGAATCAAATTGAGCGGCAACAAAGTGCAACAAAGAAAAATCGGTTTGAAAATTACGAAAATGAAACGACGAACAAAGGCGCTGCGCACGGGCAGGTCGTGGGCAACAGCAACAAAAAACAGCACTGTCGAAGAAAAATTAATCCCTTGCGGCTGCAACCGCCGCCCCGTTCGCCGCTCCGCAAACGGTCGGATTTCGTCCGATTTGTAATTGAAGCTAGGCACGGCACGGCGGCTGCACTCGTGATTTGGGGAGGCGAATTAAAACCCCCGCCGGGGGTGCTGTTTAGGGCATCTTTCTGCACTATTATCCTTTCACCAAACGCTGCCCACGGTTGCCATCAAACGCTGCTGTAGTGGGCTATCAAGAGCTTCGAATCTTATAATAACTGACGTACCGGACTCGTTTGATTATTGGGTACTGTTAGTTCTAGCGCAATGTCTTATTATATGTGACATTTCAACATTTACTAATTTTCCAATGTCTCTCCCGACCCAGTGGCAGCCAAAAGCTGCACCAATCATGGCGATTGCAGTACGATACAGAACACCAGCTGCGTTATCGATCCGATCGATGATCGCATGCGATGCCTGTGCGGTGACTTCAAGGCTCCGGTCAATGGATTATGCTCGGCCAAATACAAAGGTAAGTAGTCAGCGAACGCGTCCCAGTGGATCCGGAAATTGGAACCAATTTCGGTAGCATGTAAGACCGATGTAGAGCCACATGCAACAGTTCCCTGCACGAGGGAAGAAGATATGCTGTTCTGTTTGCAGAAAAGTGATAGGCTTCAAAAAGGAAAGCAGCCCCTTCGGGAACGGAGGGTGGTCCCGGGGCGGTGACTTGCGTTTGTGCTATAAATTTGTCGAAAACTTCCGCTACGTTTCTAAGGTCGGCATGCCGTCGCGATTTTGCCTGCTTCGAGGGGTCGTACTTTGATTTAGCTAGATACGGCCCCGTTTCACATACATTAGCCACGTAACTTCTCGTTACATGGCCAATGTGGGGCAGTGCACGAGACTGCCCATAGTGGGGCATTGAGCTCAGGATGTTGCATGTTGCATGACCTCAGAAGGAGTCGGTAGTGCGCTGTGCAAAAATGGGAAAAAGCACCGACACCAAGTGTTACGTGACTCGATCTGATGCAGCAGGAAAGCGGGTATACTATTTTTTCCACAAATGATGAACACCTTTTTGTCATTATATGCCAGAATTGCTATGTCAGGCTGCGCCCAAGCTAGAAGTAACATTGCACACTTCGAGCGGGGATTTTATTTCGCCTTTGCTGGCGTCTCACCTATACCTTTCTAACCTTGAAGCCATGTAATGTGCGTGGATTTTTTCCGTTTTTGTTTGTACGTTGTATGGACATGGCATGACTTTTGTACATAGCAAAACCGATACGTTTAAAAGCGCTACAATAACTTTAGGCATCATAGAACATCCGGTTTGTGATTAGTTTAAGTTTTATCAAAGATTTCACGTGCGTGCGTACGATCAGCCTACAATTGTCGATAAAGCTAATGTACCATTTCTTTCTTTCTCAGGACTACGCCATCTGTGTGCTGACTCGGCTCAATGCGATTACGGTATGATGTGTGCCATCGAGAACGCGACCAAACCGACCACGACGCTCGTGACGAGCAAAACGTTCCTCACCAGCAGCATGCTGAACAGCAACGGAAACAACACGTACAAAGTGTGCCTGTGCGATGAAGAGGCCGAATTTTTCGAAAACAAACACGAACATCACTGCAGCGGCACGGTGATGATCGTCCTGTCCGGAGCACTGATGCCGCTGTTGACGTTGCTCTTGGGTCGGTCGATTGCCAACCTGCCGATCGCTGGCTGGAACTCGTTGCTTTAAAAATAGCACAAGTAATGAAGAATTCATGCAGGGAAAGCTTTGCGATGCGCTATGTGAGCTAGATGGGCGTAAGATTAACCAGCACCACATGATAAACCCGAATTTCATGTCCCAGCACCAAATAAGCCTTACTAGTGTAGTGTAATCAGCATGCCTGGAAAGTGATACGCTGGCAAAGAACCAACTCTTTAGATGTTTAAATGAAGTATATTTTAAAATCACTCTAGCACCGCTGACACTAAATGCCTTAGCGTGTTGAACTACCATTTAAAAGAATTTTCAAAAGTTATATCAAACCATCTCGAAAAATGCAGCTATACTCAAAAGCAAAAACATGCAAAACGTGACTTTTTACGACGCTTCATTGTTCAAAATTTTATCAATTTAGATGCGCATATTTCTGGTCTAAAATAATAAGGTATATTTTAAATGTAACATAACAAGGCAATTCAATCTTACTAGTGGTAGCGGATGTTGTCCCTCCATCAATCTCTATAGGGTTGCTCGTGCATGTACATATTGTTCTCCAAATTCGCATCAATTACGATATATTACTCACGTTACGAAAGGGATGTCAAGGATGTATACAAACATATTTTATATCGATAGTAGCGATTATTCTTAATTGCATAGAGAATAGAGATGTAAAAGTAGGTGACTTACTTTATTTTTCCCAAATAAAACAAATGCTTTCGACAAGCTTAGAAACGATCTATTTACGCTTCATGTCAATACTGTGTGATCTAGAAACAAGGAAGAATATAACAATTATATACAGTCCCTTATTGAGAGCATACACATGAAACAGTCACGAAGATGAAAGTGTACATGAAATAAAATCAAAATTAGCCGTAACCAACGCACAAACCAAACATTAGTAGAACTATCTCTAAGCAGCAGGAAGAACCGGATGTGAACAGAATGTGAACCTAACAAAATGGAATGTACTGCAGACGGGAATGTAATGTGAATAAATTTCTTTGATCTACGTACGCTTTTTAGCTCTGCTTGGCGCATAGAAGTACATTTTTTCACTCGATAACAGTGATTTGCAGGAAGCAGCAATGAAAGTGGTTCACAAACCGGTGCTAAGTGGCACTAGTTGCTTTTCAAGGTTTGTATAACCATTGCTTTTTCATTCGATCCGATTTTTGCGTTTTTGTGCTGTAAACTGAAGTAGTTTTTTTTTACAATAAGTCAAACAAATGTTAAGTTGATGGATATGTTAAGTTCTTTTAGGAAATCGCTTTTAGGAAATGAATAGCTCTCGAAATGAATAGCTTGAGCAGTCCTTGAATTTGTTGAATAGTTTAAGCTACACTTGCATGTAAATGGCAAATTATCGAAACATAAAAATGTGGTGTGCTCTACAAATATAGATAGCACTGTGAACGCATTCGAAACATTGGTTCGAGGTCACCCACCTGGGCACAGTGGAGGCCGGCTGGCCGTGCTCGAAACTGCTCGCATGATTTGACACATTTGACGGCTGCTAAGACCAACAACAAGAACAGCTGTCAAATGAATTGACTTGTTTTGGAGATTAAACACAAGGCGATGTAACCGTGCAAATAGACGTAGGGTGGTGTCATTGCTCCGTCGCATCCGATTTTGTCGGATGCGATTCGGATGGTTGTTTCAGTGCTAGTACGAATATTATGCGATTTTTTAATGAAATTGATATATGTAAATTAAGAGAACCTATTTTGGGTTTATATAAGTGAGTTCAGTTTGACAGATAAAATCGCATGCGACGATGCGATGGAATTAAACGATTTTGATT
>KB672979.1:9172857-9207857 GCA_000349145.1 Anopheles dirus
CGGCCAGGCGGTCCCTTCTGAATAAATAAATAAATATAACAATATAGTTTAACATTTTTCAGTATGAAAACAAGGATTTTTGTTTGAAAACCTGATATTTTTCAAACTCCAAACAATTTTGACCAAAATACAATTCGGTTTGACAGCGTTCTCGCCTCGAGGTTTCCTGCAATGCACGATCGAAGCGAGACCACCTGGTTCTCAGGTCGTTATGCAGACGTGTAAACCCCGCTTAAACGCGTTCAAAAAAAGCAAAGAAAAAACGACCTTGTGTTTCGTATGCTGCGTCCGTTGATAAAAAAGTAACGATATTTTCTACGAATTTACTGAGCGTGATGTAAAATTGTGCTACTTAAACGTTTCGCAACGATAAATCTTCGGAAAACCAACGGCACAGATGGCTACGGCCGGCGGAAAAGAGCAAAGCATGATGAGCGAGCATCACACAACGCCGAAGAAGAAAGTAACACTGGCGCTTGCAGAATGCGGTAGCGGCAATTCCAGCTCTTCGGAGAACGATTCCATCTTTCGCACGCTAGAGAACTTCACCGCACAAAACGGCGTCGGCAGTCCGAAGGTAATGTTTACAACAGCCCCTTGAAACTGTTTTCCTAATCGGCACGGCTCCCGCTTTTCCTTGCAGCTTCCCACCATTAAGGACTTTAGCATCCTAAAACCGATCAGTCGCGGTGCGTTCGGGAAGGTGTTTCTAGGTTATAAAAACAGCGACCAAAACAAACTGTACGCCATCAAGGTGATGCAGAAGACGGAGATGATCAACAAGAACATGGTCTCGCAGGTGATAACGGAACGGAATGCGCTGGCATTGTCTAGCAGTCCGTTCTGTGTGACGCTGTACTATTCGTTGCAAACGCTCTCGTCCGTGTACCTCGTGATGGAATACATGGTTGGTGGTGATCTGAAGTCCTTGCTTGCCATGTACGGCTTTTTCGATGAGGCGACCGCCCGTTTTTACGCGGCCGAGATCTGCCTCGCCCTGCAGTATCTGCACGGACACGGGATTGTGCATCGCGACATCAAGCCGGACAACATGCTCGTGGCCGCCTCCGGGCACGTGAAGCTCACGGACTTTGGGCTGAGCCGTATTGAAATGCGCAGAGATCTGGAAATATCGGATCTGATCAACTGCTCGCCGAACCTGAATGCTCGGACACCGGGCCAATTGCTGTCGCTCACGTCTCACCTGTCGTTCGGCTCGCACGATAAGCGCATTGTGGCGGATGCGGCGGCAGGGGCTGCGTCGAACGTGCCAATCCGGGAGGAGACTTCCGATCACGAGTCGGACAGCTCGTTTGGTCGGTCGCGGCAGCAGAACGATAGCAAAATGTCGGGCGTCAGTCCGTTCTTTTCCGCCGAACAGAACGTGAGCTCGGAGATTAAGCGGCCGGAGACGACGATTGTGGAGGAAAGGTTCGATTCTTCCTCGTACTATACGTGCAATTCGAGCGAGGATGGGAAGACGAGCTCGAGCGGAAGTTACGCGTCGGTGAAGGAGGTGCGGCTGCGATTGGAACCGGTGGACCCTCCGACAAAGACTGAGAAGGAAAACGTTGACAGTATGAACGTTGGCGAAGAGAAAATGCGACTGAAGGACCCGTTCGAGTGTTTGGTGGTGAGTGGGGGTGTGAATTTGCGAAAGAAGAAGCATGAAATTAATTGAAATGGAATATTACAGGTCTCGAAAAAGCTGCATCGGAACCACATGGAAGATTCGGGCGTTTCAAGTAGGAAAAGTGACATTTCTAACATACCGTGCGAGCTCTCGGCCATCGAGAAGGTAGAAACTTCGAATAACAGTAATAAGGACGAATATTATAGTTCGGATTTTTCGAGAAGGTATATTTGATTTGTGTTAAATTGTAGAAAACGGTTAGCTTTACTAACGCTGTTGAATTATTTTTCAGCTACAGCATGAGCAACATAACCGAAATGTCTCACTCTCCTGTACGGAACGGTATGCGGGGGTTTAAAAGGCCGGAATATGTACGGTATGTTTAGTTTCTGGAATGTATGGAATGGGGCCAAACATAATTCATTTGTAACGTATCGATTGATTTCCAGGGGATTAAAACGTGGCCGCCAGCTGGCCAACCGCGTAGATTCTCTCGCGTCGGATGGGGAAGGTACCAGTACGGGTCTGACGCAGGAAATCGATGTGCTGGACATTTGCGGCGAGATGCACCGCAGCACGCCCAAGAAACGGAAGGCTGCCTCACCGATCAAGGGTGTGCTGAAGGTGCGCTCCCTTTCCGACGACGAAATGCAAACGAGCGACACCAACGCCATCGCGAACGTTATGTTCTCGACGCCCGTCTCGTCGCAGAAGATGCGCCGCGAAGGTGGTCAGCTGGGCAAGCTGAAAAGTACCCGCTTTCAGCTGCCCTCCTCGATCGAGCAGTCGCGCAAGCTGAAGGCCTACGGTGAGACCCTGCCGCCGCAGCTCTTTCTCAAACTGCCGGACGAGTCGGTAATGTCACCGATTACCGGCACAAACAACGCGACAGCGGGCGGATGTGACAGCACATCCGGGGGCGAAAGTGGCGTACCAGCGATCGAGAACACACCGAAAGCGGTCAAGACCCCATTCCGTACACCGAAATCGGTCCGACGGGCACCGCTCGGCTCGGACGAGCGAATACTCGGCACCCCGGACTATTTAGCGCCCGAGCTGCTCCTGCAACAGGGTCACGGTGCGGCGGTCGACTGGTGGGCGCTCGGTGTTTGCCTGTACGAGTTCCTAACCGGCGTGCCACCGTTCAATGACGAGACACCACAGAAGGTGTTCGAAAACATACTTAGCCGGCTGATCGAGTGGCCGACAGACGAGGAGTCGCTCTCGGCGGAAGCGGTTGAAGCGGTCGAGCAGCTGCTCGAGATGGATCAAAGCAAGCGGCCGGCAGCGGAACAGATGCAACGGATGGCGTTTTTCGAGTGCATCGACTGGAAGAACATGAGTCAGATAGAGCCCCCGTTTATTCCTAACCCGGAGGACCCACAGGACACGGGGTACTTCGAGGCGCGCAACGTCATGCAACACCTGAAGGTGTCCAACTTCAACATGGACGCGCTCTAACCGCGAACCGCGAGAACCCCGGGATCGGAGCACAGCTGGACACTGGCCGCGAAGAAAACGTAAGTTACAGTTTGCTTTCGTGTAAAAGCTTTAGATAAAGCATGGATTTAGGTAAATGCAAACGGTTAGACTGGTTAAATTGTTTGTGATGGAGGTTCAAAGGGTAGCAGCAGTTGTTATGACCATTTTATCGCGTTCGTGAATATTTCGTTTGAGCTAAATTATTTAAAACCGAAAAAACGAGAATGAGTTTGTAATCATGTGATATGGAAAGGAAGACGAAATAAAAATGCAATGATAACAGCAGAGAGCGGATCGGAAACGGTGCAAAGGTCGCAATGCCGCGTCTGAGGAATTACAACTAGAAGCTTAGAAGGGTGAAGAAATGGGTCGATCTTGATAAGCCCTAGAATGGATGCTTGTGATGTGAGTAAACATTGCATTTTGCATTCAAACGCGCCCCCGGCTGGTTGATATGTTCCGGCATTGATGTTTGATGAAATATCAGATCGGTAGCGAGCGATAAGATACACTTCATCTCGCCGCCAAGGCTGGTTCAGGCTCCTGGAGCTTATAATATCTGTTCCGTACCTAAGCACCATCCGTTTGTATGCATAGATCGCTATCCTTGCGTTCGAGCGCAACAGTGGGTCACACAGTTCTAATTATATGGGTAGTGTTAAGGATGTTACTGAAATTATGGTTATAATAAATAGACAATTCGAACAGATACTAAGTTTTATTAGTAGATTAGTTACTATATTAATGGACTATATTTTGCACAAAATAACTATCCATATGAACATCTTGGGCGCATTACAATTGAAGTGAAAACGTGTTTGACACTTGTAACCTACATACGTTACAATGTTCGTTCTAAACATACGCATTAAAGACACCATAAAGTATACGTTTTTATGGGATACTCAGTCAGCCCGGAGGAAAAGTATTGCATGAGTCACAAAATTGAAGCACTAAAGATTATTTGGTTCATACAATTATCCTGCAAATGAAATATAAAATGGCACTTCCCAGTTTAGTATAAAAATCAATCAAGCAAAACACGTTTTAGAGTAATCGACAGCTCTGCCAGCGTGGTCGATTTCCCTTACTTTATTCAAAGGTTCCGCGGACACGCGGTTGCTTTTCACGCTGTCAACGTCCGGAAAAAACTCGAATTAGAATAATCAAATAACCAAAATGTCATAATGATCTTCGCTTGACTGCATGTGTTAACATGGAGACCTTTCATTGGGGAGTGTTGCGAGATTTAGGAAATGCTAATGAGTAGCTTCTAACACCCAGCAGGTTTGTTGGCTTCTTCCCCTTCCTCGGATCACTATTATCAGCTGATACGAAGCCAAGCCCATACGTTTTTCTCTCTCGGCCGGATGAGTAGCGATCATTTTGCTTAGATTCATGCAAAGCAATCGTCGTTAAACATCATAATCAAGCGAAATAGGCTCTCTTTCTCTGTTTCTGCCATGTGAGAGCTACTGGGTTGCGCATTTGGTGACAGTTCCTCGTGTGGCGCGGGCTCGCACACGTTATTGGCGGCGAGATCTACACGTGCATACCTGGGGAGCCATATCAGCGAGCTGTTGGAAAGGGTGGGGAAGTGCATTTTGTGGTGCATAATATTGTTGCATATGTGCAAAAGCAGCCCGTGTGCAGTGTGTATTGTGAGAGATGCATTCAGAGCTGTGCCGTTCATAGCATCCAGAGGGAGTAGAGTTTTCTCGGACAGCGTGTCAGCGGTCCGGATAGCCTAACATTGCTTTGTGACTATCGATAGTGAGTGGCCCAGGCAGTGGCTAATCTGTTGAATCGTCCGGTAGGCGCCGGAAGTGGATCGTCGATCTAAACGTGTGTGACGCCTCTGACGTTAGAAAACCGTACCGTATCGGATCAATAATTAATTAATAATAGTGTCGTACAACAACTCCAATTTGTTAATTGAGTTATTCGAGCTTTCCTTATCCACCTACCTCAAATGAATCACGATTATTAGGTTGGCTATTTTAGATTGACTATCACGCCGATGGCAATGTTGGGCGAAAAGTGCAGCTCTGATCAAATACTTTATCGACCGATAAGATCCATCATGGATGTGTGTGACATGTAGACGATAAGAGTAACTAGCAAGTGACTAAACGCTTTAAAAAGTTGGTTTGATATGGTGGCTAATTAAGACAACCGTCCGTTTACAGTACACTTTGAACGGTACTCATTTGTCCCTTAATGTCGATGTGAACAAATTCTGTCGATGTGTAACTAAAATGTACTAAAGATGCTGCCGTGAACATTACGAGATTCGAGATTCAAACTTTTTCGTTTTTCTTTGTTTTATATACTCTACAACCAATATATTTGCAGTATACGAAATTAAACAATTTAAAGTATTCTATTGAAAACATTGCAATTTTATGAACAGCTACGGTATCCAGCTACGGTGGTAGTAAGCAATCTTAGGTCAAGAACATTTGGTAATGGCAGGACTGATCTGAATCTGATAATGAGGAAGAACTTGACATTTTGACAAAACAGCAAATATAAAAAGCGACTTCAGATTCTATTTATAATTTTCTCTCCGGAGTTGTCATCTAGTAATCTGAAATATAAACTTTTGTAGCATAAACGTAGCATAAACGCAAATACAAACAAAATCAATAGAGGATTACTACAGGTAGCTTCACTCGAACAAATATGTGGGGTCGTAACAGTTCCTTGCTTCGATTTTGCAACGTTTACTTCCGGGTAAGTAAAGTTTCTGCGTACAAATAATTCAATAATATCTTGAGGATGACACGGCAAACAAAACAGATGTAATAGTTTAAGCTGCACATCATGACATCCATTCCCACAGACACCGTCTAGTCGTTGCATATCAGTCTGGCAATTCGTGCAGATCGATCGGAACTGATAGGATTTCGTAAACATTAAGAAACCGATAAGCAACGGTTCTTGCGAACCGCCTCGGAACATCGGTCCATCAATGTTTACACCGGCTTCGACAACGGAGACGAACCACCCGCGTAACGCAACTGATCCGGCAGGACAGCTACACATTCCTGCAGTAGAAAGCGACCATTCAGCGAATGGACCATATCGAGATAGTGAGACGGGATATAAAAATCGGAAGAATTTTGTTCCATTGTTCCAGTGTTATCGTAGCTGGTGTCCGCGCCACTGCCGGGGTGTGTCATAGTTGTCGTTGTCGTCGTCGTCGTCGCCGTCGTCGTCACAGCGCACCGTTTGGGAGATCGTCACAACCCGGCAAACCCGTAACACCTTCCGCGAGTGATGGTCAGTGCTTTGGTTCGGGCGGGATAAGTTTGCTTGCATCGGCGAGATTCATCCAACCCGTGTCTCGCTGCCACGAGGGGGGTGTCTTTTCGTTTAGCTAGTAAACTGATGATGATGTCTTTTCGGACCCGCCTGGCAGTTCTTCACGGACGACATTCCGGTGCATAAAGCTGCAGCGTCGCACACGGGGCGAAGCGCGCGTGGCGGATAGAGGGTGTTTTCCAAATAATTGTACTCATTGCGTGTACTCGCGGTTCGGTTGTTCGCGTGGAACGAAGTTTGCGCGCGTGAGTGTGCTGTTGTGCGACGGTGGGACCACTATCGATTGAGTGCGCCTACTACCGGTGGGAACGATCGCGACTTGGGCGATTGCAACGTTTGTGCCATGGTAGGGACAAGTGAAAGCGTTGTTTTAGTAAATTTAATTTAAACATAAAGCTTACATCACAACCACAAAGAATAACCGGATTAGGAAGATGCATAAAAACAGAGAATCTGTGTTGATACTGGCGTGTGCTAATGGCGTAGTATCACTGATAACAGCATGTCAAAGATCGTGAGAAAGTGGCCCTGGCATATGGTGATACATTCGCGGTGTCGTGTACCATCTGTGCCAGCTTCAATATTGAAACAGACACGTGGAGTGTATTTCTGAAAGGTGCTAATGTGTTTTGCTGATGGTAAGGTAGACCCACACGCGTGCGATGCGGCGTGACTTGTCACTGTACAGTGCAGAAAATCCATCATATTCCCGTGTACTTCGGATGGCTTCTGAGTGGGAAATTTTACTTATCGTTGACGCATCGCCAGGCATCTGAACCGAATAGATTTTGCTTTCACTTTACTCTGCTACACTATTTGCCCGTAACTTTGTTGAAAGATGATAAGCGGGCTCTAGTGGTGCGATGAATTGCAGTGGATAAATATTGGAATTCCCCCCAGCAGTGTCTGGACGTGGGTCGGCGTCAAGTGTGAGGTCCAATAAGAGATCGCGTATTGATCTTACCACCTGCAACAAAAGTATAAACAAAACACACTGTTTCCTATCGGTAACAAGCGAGGTGCGAGATGGTTAATTGAAATTATTTGTTGTCACTTTGAGAGGAAACCGAGTCTAAGCTTTATAGCAATTGCGTTTTCTTTTTCGTTCCTCTAGCTAGAGCAAATAAACCACCTTCTTCTAATTACAACGATCGTAAATGTGCTTTCCGTTTGCATTCCACAAACACGTGGACCTGTTGCAATCTGGTAGGCAAATGAGGACTAGAACTATACATTTCCCTGAACTGAGACATCAGCGGGAAGATCGTTTACCCTTGTGAGAATCAAACGCCCAAATATCCGTAATACACATAATGCCTATTTCTGAGTAACAATTCAGCCACACGCTTAGCGTACCCGTCACTTGTGCTAGTTATGGTAAATTGTAAATTGCGCACACTGGTGGCAGCGAATTTTCCCGCGAAAAGCGCTGCAAGCTCAACGAATTCGTCACATTCCTTCCAGTGCCCGCTTCGGGACAGTTCAATCATACTAAATGACAAGGTCAAGATGCCGTAACACCGTGGCTGAGTTCGTCACTCGTAAAGTGAAACCAACCCGGGCTGATGCCTTCCACACTCACTTCCTGTACGCGGAAGAGAAACACGGTGTTAGACACACGCGGTGCACGCCGCGTAGAATTATGATAGATCTTTTCCAACGGTACCCGTATCCGTCGTAGCCAGTAGTAGCGTAGTGTTTAGCGGGGGGTAAATGGCTGTGATTAGAGGGAGCTACTTTTTTTTCGACTTTATCTCAGACTGCGGACCGCAGCACGATCGCGCCGATGATGATAATGATGATGATGAGTAAAGTAGGTCTAATTTTCGCCCACGGTGCATTGTGGTGGATGGGTTGTGACAGTCGGCCCCGGCAGTACGTACCGCACAGCAGTGTAATGTGTTCCGCCGTCTCATTGCAGGATCAGCTGCCGGAGGTGCAACCGGAGCAGACGGACGGCCTGAGCGATACTACCAGCGACATCTGGAACTATGTCGTGTTCGTGTCCTTCGTGATCATTTCGGCGCTGATACCGATCCGGAAGCGGCTCTGTCGCCGCAGCACGAACAGCAAGAGCAAGCAGGACTATGTGTTCGGCGCGGGTCACATTTCCACCCTGGCGATGATGCTGTCGATAGCGCGGGGTACGCTGGGCGTGATCTCGGTGCTGGGATATCCGAGCGAGTTCTTCTACCGCGGCTCGGCCATGTGGGAGTCACTGTACGGTGTGATCACCGCGTACCCGATCGTGTGCTTTGTGTTCATCCCGGTGTACTTCGATCTGGGGATAACGTCCGTCTATCAGTACTTAGAGTTGCGGTAAGGTTGATGGAAGCAGATCTTCGGTGTGAACCATTGTAACATTCTCTCTCCGGTGCACCAACAGCTTTAACAGTCGGTTGGTGCGCTGCTTGGCATCGGGGACTTACATACTGCGAACATTGCTGAGTCTAGGCGTCACTATCTACACTCCCACCGTAGCACTGAACACGATCATCGGTGTGCCGTACTGGGTGTCGCTGCTTTCCATTACGGTCATCAGCATTTTCTTCAACGCACTCGGAGGCCTTAAGGCAGCGGTCGCTGCAGACGTTATACAGAGCCTCAGCATGACGGCCATGCTGGTGGGCATCATCATCTACTGCAGCATCACGGTGGGCGGAGTGGATAAGATACTAACCATTAGCTCGGAAAACGGTGAGAGGTTCCAAGAGGAAACGTCGGGATTCATATCTAATACACTGCACTCTTTACAGATCGCTTTGCGTTCTTCAACTTTGCGGCCGATCTTCATCTGCGTGTCACGACGACGTCCGCCTGGTTGGGGGAGCTGTTCAACTCGCTCAGTCTGCTCGGCTGCCAGCAGAACTTTGTCCAGCGGTACCTCAGCATGCCCACGATCGGTCAGATCCGGCGCACGCTCATGCTGAACATTCCGGTCGTGATACTGCTGTTCTCGCTACCCTGGTTCGTCGGAATGGCCATCTACGCCATCTACTGGCATTGCGATCCACTTAAAGCGAGTGTGATTGCGAAGATGGACGAAATACTGCCCTACTTCATGGTCGATCGGTTCGATCGCGTCCCGGGCGTGTGGGGCATTTTCGTCGGGACACTGTTCAACGGAGCGCTCACGCTGAACATCTCCAACATCAATTCGCTCGCGACCGTCACGTGGGAAGACTTCCTCTCGCTCGTTCCCGCCCTGCGGCAGAAGAGCGAGAAGCATCAGCTGAACGTGATCAAGCTGGTGGGCACGATCTATGCGGTGCTGATCATGGGCGTCGGTTTCATCGTGGGTCTCCTGTCGGGTGTGATCGAATCGTCGATGCTGATCATCTCGGCCACCTCCGGGCCTCTATTGGGTGTGTTTGTGCTGGCAATGTTCATACCGTTCGCGAACTGGAAGGGCGCGGCGATAGGAATGGTGACGTCGCACCTATCGATCCTGTGGATCGTGGTGGGCCGCTTGATTGAGAGCAGCGTGAGCGACTCGCTGCTGGACACGTCGATCGAGGGCTGCTACGCGGATCTGATGGAGGCACAGAACAATGCGTCCTTACTTATCGTGTCGCTCGAGGACGGTGTGAATGCGGTCGAGACGAGCAACCTGCTGAATCGTATCTACTCGATCACGTTCATGTACTACGGTGTGTTCGGGACGGTGCTCACTGTGCTGTCGGGGATCGTGATCAGCCTGGCCACGTGGAGCAGTCACGATGCGTACAACATGAAGATGCTGCATCCGGCCGTACGGTGGCTGTATTCGCGCTGCCCGTTCAGTGGCAAACATTTTGGTTCGTTCGAAGTTGGTGGAGCTAGCAGCTACGGTGGAACCGGCAAGGAAACGGTGCCAAAGTGTTGAGATTACGTTTGCGAATCATGCTCAATCGACCCGGTATGTGATAGCCAGATAAAATAGTTCCTACACGTTAGGTTTAGCAGCTAGTGAGTATGAGCGTGTAAAGATTGTGTATGTGTGTTAGAAATGTGAATGTGCATAGTTTTAGCCAGTAAATAAGCGTGAAACGAATAAACCACTTTAGAATATTTTAATTTAGTCATTTTGTTATGTTTAAATCTCCATTACTTAAAAAAATGGGAACGTTTGGAGCTATGATCCAAATAGAAAATTAAAATAAATTGATGGGCTGCCAATCAAAAATAAAATCAAATGGATCAACAATTTCTTTAAATTAATATTATGAAATTTTCAACAATGCTGGTATTTCTTGATAATTGGTATATTTGCTTCGATGAGGATTTGGTATGATTGAAACTACGAAAAATTTATAAATCCTTGAGAATATAATGACAATTTTTTATTGCTAACTAACTAACAAGATTTAACCTCTGCAACGGATTATTTTAAACACTCCTAGAAGCCACAACATTCGAAGCGTTTTTAAGTTTATGCAATGCACATGTCCATTATGTAGCATTGGAGCTAGCATTGCATACCTTGCAGGCGCATACTACCTGTTTGTTTCGAACATGGGAAAGCTCAGACTTTACGAATCTGCTAGTCGGTTTCAACCGGTGCGAGGAGGTCATTGATATACAAAAACGGGCCCCACTATTTTGAGCACACCCTATGCCTTTGCGTGTGTTTATGTATAGAGTTCATTTCAATGCCCTTCATTGTTGGAGATCCTAAATCCACATATCATAAGATTTTCCGTCAACACCTGTCACGGGACGCCAAGGGACTTGCCTTGTTTGAGAACGTGCTTAAGTAGCGATTAAAAGTGTCCAATCGATTCGATCGCATCCGACACCTGATGGCTTCGGTGCAGCTGTTCACACCTGTTAAGTAAACGCAGGCCCCCGCACGGTTGCTCTCACTTTTTCGTTTTTAGCGTCGTTTGCCCGTGCCCTAACGGTGCATGTGTGCGTGAGCGTGCGCGCGAAGCTTTTGAACTTGACTCATAATTTATGTACCAACAAAGCCGGCCGCTACCGTTGATCGTTGGGTACTTTTCCACTCGGACATTTGGGCGCGCACGATCGACTTGACCGTCAACAGCAAACCGTCAGATTTTGAGATTGATTTTGTGCGGCAACATTGACACTGGGAAGTAATTGGCCTTCTTTCGGGGGATCGGACACGGTTGGGTATTTGGTGGAACTTGCGCACGTTCCATTAGCGCGCACCGTGCATGTCCGCTGCAGTGTTGTTTGGATATCTGCTTTGCTTGGCTGTATCGAATACGCGGTTGGGCAAACCATTGCCGATGGGTTTTGTGAGACGGGTCAGTGATAAGGCAACCTTGGCAGAGAGTCCCTACGCTGCCGGAAGATGTCACTGATAGCCGCCAGCACGTGCTTAATGCCTCACGCTGATGAATGCTGCACAGACACTCGGACTGTGTGCGGAGAGTCTTGGACAAATAGACCAGACCAGCCTGATAAGCCGATATCGATAACAATGATCGCAATAGAGGCTTGCCCGACCAGGGTTCGGGCTCTCGGGAAGTTGTTTATGTTTTCCAAATTCCAGCGCACGTCATATCCCGTGCGGCAGACAACAATTGGCTGTTGGAGGCAGACACTCACAAACAGACAGACAGACAGAACGACATTAACTACGTATTCAGAGTACAAAAGTGCAGGGTGTGTGTGAGTTATTAGAACAATTTTTTATGGAATGATTTATTAAAATCATAGAATGTTCTGCTATATTATTTACCACTTCTGGCTATATATTGCGTGTCGCTTTATTATTAGCACCTCATTCATGCTTGACAATCGATGGGCAGGCAGGAATGTGTGATTGATACCTGGGATATGTGCTATCTGGCAGCTTCCTGGCAGATAGTGCTGCGAGCAGCGAAGCTTTATGCTTTCTTTTGTATGCAACGAATGAATTGTGTCAATATCATTCACCGGAGATGCTCGCCTTAACTCGTCAATCAAACGATCATACACGAATGATATCATCTGTCGCTAGGACTCATATGCGTAACCAGTTCAATCCGATTCTGCTCGGTTCCACGCGGTTCATTGATAAAATTCGTTGACCTTACCTATGAGGGATTATTTTTCATTCTTCTTTCTGCACAAAAGAAAAGATGAGAACAAAAAAGCAAACGCGCTAAAAACTGTGCCAAAAAAACAAACGAGGTACCACTTGTGTAGCCGGTGTTTGTTTGAGTTGGTGCTTATTTTCGGTGTCCCAAAACAAAATTACCCACCTGGTGACCGTAACGAGGTCCCATGGGAGTTGTTTTAAATTTGGAAACCTGACACCGCCCGCCGGATTTTATCGTGCAAATGTTGACAGAAGAATGGCAAACAAGTGTGTGCTGCTATTATCGGTACGCGAATCGACAGCCGATCGTGCCGCCATTTTCGCTAATCGGCAACATCAACACGCGGGCGCACAGTTTTAGCATGTCTGATGCCTGGAACAACCATTAACACCTGTCGCACCGGTCTATTCCGAGCTTTGTTTTCAGTTATGGATATTTTGGTACTTAGTGGCGAGAAAGTGAGGCTACGTGACGTAGAAGCTGAGCTTCGATGAGTCACCGCCACAGTCGACGATCGAAAACACCGCGTAACGAGGTTAGGAATTAGCACCAATACTTGTGAGCGTGCAAGACACTCGGTGGCCCTCCTCGCTGGGCAGAACTAGTCGTCGCCGATTGCGGTGGTGCCGGTGGTCACCCCTACCCGTACGTCTTCGAAGGCCAGGTATTGTCGGACGTAACCGATCGATCGAGGGTGTCCGTTGGAGCGGCTGAAGGTTCTGCTTTGCTTCAATTGTTCCCACCAGTGAAGTACGACCCTCGCCCCGCACACGAGACAAACACGAGACAACCGTGACAGACCTTGCCCGAGAAACCCTTGGAACCCCACGCGTGGTACGGTGGTTGTAGCCGGCTCCGACCGCTTGTAGCTGGTAGCTGGAAATTCGGGCCCGTCTCGTTTCGGTCCGAGTCCGCGAGAGCCACGGGGGTTCCTCTGCAGATTTCTGGCCCAACCGGTGTGCCCAAAAACATAGTGCCAGAAACAGAAGGAGACACCGATTGCGGTCGGAAGGTCTCCGATGGCTACAAGTGCCCCCAGAAGCGCTGGAAAGTGAGCAACATAGCGAGGGAGAGGGAGAGAAAGCGAGAAAGAGAGAGAGAGAGAGCGGGAGGGAGAGAGGGAGAAGAGGTTTAGGGTGAAGTGAAAGGGAGTCCGCCAGGGATGGAGGGAGATCGCGATAGCGGGTGTGAGCGTGATAGCGAATAGCTGAGCCGGCAACGTGTACGATCGTGCATAATGAAGTCGTCGTAAACAACGCACGGCGACCACGACGACCACGAAGTTGCCAGAAATTGCAGAAAGCAGTCGAATCCGAAAACAAGTTGAGAAAAAAACATCCCCGGACACGCCGAAACGGACGCTAGGTGGCGGCTAGGGACCCGCGTCAGACACCTCCAAAACCAGACGCAAGAAAGACCTGGACGGAGCTGGACGTTCGTCACCTGCAAACGGTTAGTGACTGCGAAGGGATTATAAGTGATCGCGGACAGTTTCGGCAGTTCGTTGGAGGGCTCGAATTAGTTCGTAGTAAACAGTGCTTCTCTTCTTCCGAACGTAGGTTGTGCTGTGAAGGACAAGGGTCAGTTGTACACCCTCACAAAGAAGCTTCGTGCGTGTTTCGGTGGCGCACGTGACTTTCCGAACAATACATAATCCACACGCATTTCAACGTATGGCTTACCGTGCCACACAGTCAAGTCGTTGTTGAAGGTGGTGAAAGGTGGTGGGCCCTCACATTAGCGGAATTCCGCAGTGTTTAGTGTTGTTTGCCGCTCATTTTGCTCAAAAGTGCATGCTTATTAATCTGGTGCGGTTGTAATCTTTTCGCGGGCAGCTACATTACATGGACGACAAGTATTTACCATTCAGTGGTAAAGCCGAAGACTTGCTCTGTTCGACATCATTCATACAAGCGGTGCAGTGCTGCTAGTGAAGGTGAGTTTTACTGATAACATTCGCATTCGAGAACGGTTCCAGCGTGATAATGAAATTGATGGATGCGATTTTAATTGAGCCGATATTGCCACTCAGCGTGCATGAGTTGGCCAGCAAATGTAAACATTGCTCTCAGGTAGCATGAATTCAGATGAAACCAACCGAGTTATGAAAAGTGGCGCATGGCGCGAAACAAATCATTGCATAGGCTGCTTGGATGTCTCAGTCGTTCGATGAACGCACCTGTCGTTTGCCGAGCCCCTGCCCGTCCATTACAGTGTGTCTGCAGACGCATGATTATCTGCAGCGATTGTCGTGCTCGCCGGATTCGGTTTCACGTGATATCGATAAGGTGGGCCGGTGCACGGGACGCAACGCGAAAACCATCGGTGTCGCTAAGTGCCGCGAAAAGAAGAGACATCTTGATGCTGGGACATCTTTTTTCCCATGGTGGCAAGCTATCAACTTCAGTAACATTGTGCGGGCATTCAATCGGTCTGGGTGGGATTGGATGTTTGGGAACAGTGAATTGATGCGATCAGTATGTTGCGATCGGTAAGCAAAACAACGATACAGGCTACTAACACGCGTACTATCTACACTTACTGGGCTGGCGTTACACACAAGAGTTTCCAAGAAATCGAGACACTTCAACGTCCCATGAAGAGGTACTTCAAACAAAACGATTATTCAAACAACGCCGGGTGCTACTTTGCCGCATTGCGATTCATGACGCTTCCATAAGTGTCTGTACACAGCGCTGCGGTTGTAAAGTAAAATCTCAGATCGCAAAACACACAGGCTTCCGAGTGGTCAGGATTACCGAACTGAGCCTGCGGAAAGTGGCTTGCCGGCCGGTATCGCGTGTTCGACGTCTCGTGACGCAAGTGTGTCCCATTAGAATGGAATCGCCCCATTCAGATGTTATCAGACTGTTTGGACGCGCGGTTGTTTTGTTGATACACTTGCGCATAGGGCGCTAGCCGCAGTGGCAGACGGCGCTCAAGTAGGTCACGTACTCCGTGAATGATTCTTCGCTGAGCATCTCTCGGTGTTTTTCCGATGATTGACTCCGTCGTCTGCGTCAAAGCACGAATCACGACCGTATCAGTATCGTAACGTAATTGGATTTGTTCGTCTGGAGTGGTTTCTTGGCAATCGAACTGGTTCGGTTTGATACCAGGGAAAACTTTGGTATTTTAATAAAACACACAATAAAACAGGACAGATAGAGAATATGTTTTTCGGTGTCCTTCACCGTTCGTTTACGGCACTACCAGCGCTGCTAACTGAAATGTAAAATGTGTGTTATTGGAGCTGTTTTGTTCGCGACGGTGGGATGTATCCATTTCACGCGACAACTGTTGATTGAAGCGACACGCTTGACAGATCGATCCATTCAGCGTGATTCATTCGGGTTCTATGAGTCAGGTGGCGCGCACACGACGTGCACGAATGTTTGAAGAAAATGTTACCCCCTTGCCATGCATGTTAATTGCTAGTGAAGGATAGCTAAGGCAAGAGCAAAAAAAAGCTAAATGATAATACGACTTACGAGATCGCAGGTGGGACGTGACTTGGCGCGTTAAGAGAAATCGCGATCCACCGCGGAAGAGCGGACGCGATCGATACGTAGAAAGGTGGTTCCCCCTGCGCACCAGCGTAGACGGGCGAGGTCAAGTGAAAGACTGTCAAAATGGGAAAGAGAGACAGGTAGAGCGACGACATCGCAGGCTGCAGACTCCGAATGTTGAAGAAACGAACTTAAAAAGCAGCATACAGCAACACATCCCAAAAGTTGCCAAAATCCCTCCCGCTTGGTACGAATGATGTAAAACCAGTTTTGTAGATCATTTGCGTCACGCCCGTGTGATCGCGCGCGATCGCGATGTCCAAAATCCAACGGGATACATTAAACTGGTTGCAGACATCACGTGACGGCGTGTGTGACTGCGCTGTTTGTCGGTCCTTTTTGACCGTCGCCAGGAGATCAACAGCCAGAAATTCCCCAAACGGCTGGAATATCCCAGATTGACGGTAAGCGTGACCGCGCGAATTAGTCGCTCTTCTGAAGTGTTGGTAAGGTAAAGGTTGTAGCTAATCACATTGAGGTTACGTAATGCTACGGCAGGAAGATCCAACCCGTAGGAGCGCTAGTGTGGGCTAGTTCACTTCGATAGACCAGAAGAACTATTAAGTATATCCAGCATTATTAGCGTCACATTACTCACCCACAGTGAAATATCGTTTTCGAATCTCCGTGATCGAGCAATTGTTGTCTTTCGGGGCCGATTACTCACCCGATAAAAAGAGCCACCGGAGCGATAGAGAGCAGTTTTGAGTGTCATATAATTAGCCGCTGCCAGCCTGTGGCCGAACAGTGGCGATTGTCCACGCGAGAACAAGATGCGCGCCGGGCTGATTGATGGATTGGTTTGCTACCCGCATCGGCCGACACACCGCGAACGTGCCGGCCGATGCGTGGGATGAGGCTGATAAGGCTGATACGGTTTTTGGGCAGGCCCACTTGAGTCAGTCGGGCGGAGGCGGCACAGTGCGGAGGCTTTATAAAGACTACCGGACGCGCTACTGTACCAATCAATACCGCGACGATCGTTGCCCAAGTAGCTTGCCCTTGCGGACGGTGTGCGTACCTTGCGATTACCTCTTGAGCCTTGGTGAGATCCTCGTGAGAGCGGTTGAATTCGGATTGCGGTGTCGGATTGCAAAGTAAACAGTAAAGGTAAGTGCATACGTAATGATACGCGATCGAGTGATAAGTGTAGTGCCGTGAAAGGTTCGCATTAAGTCGGTGAGTCGTAATGAGGTGGCACCTTTGCACTGCCCTCACGACATCCATCGAGGATGATGCTGATGATGATGACGGGATCGTTAGTTTTATTTTTATTTCATTGCCCCCACGGGCAGCGCCGTTTTTCGCTGGAATCCCCCATGCTAATCCCACTAATTATTCGTGGTGGCGGACGCGTTCGCTGGAATTAGTATCTTCACCGAACGCCGCCGGTGTTTGCACTGGCGTGCCGGAGGATTTCAAAGTCGAACAGACTCGCAGACGTATCCGAGAACGGGATCGGTGTCACCGTAGCAACAAGTTCACCGGCTTCGGCCGGAAACGCGTAGCGCATGCCGTGTTCTGCGTAATCTGTATACTTACCTAGCACAATGACTCCTATCGTCGCCTCCAAGAAACAGCTGATCTACCACGTCGTGCGCACGTTCACGGGGTTGGCAGAGAGGCCGTATTGCATAAACTACCGCGACCGCGTTTATCAAAACCGGACATGGAGTTGACGACAAGTCGCGTCTTCAAAATCGCGTCGACGCAGCGGGAGGGTCCTTACCCTGTGCTAGGGCTGGGGCACTGCTCTGCGGCGCATGATCGATACGATCAGCAGTTCATTAGCATTCGAGCGAGCGAGCCAGGTGCTAGAGGCGTCCGGGTGGGTGATTGGGCGCCGAGCCAAGTCCACCGCGCGAGCCTCACGCAAAAGCTCGCCGACAGTGGCCGTTCGTCGTTCGACAGTGGCGGAACGCAGTGTCGCGGTTGCTCAGTCGTCAGTCGTCGTCGGGGACAGGTGTGTGCCGGCACGTTCTACGCGCTACGCCAACGGCCCAGAACCGGTCCAGTGCTTATCAGGTGGTGGTGGCGTGCAGCAGCGGCTTCCCCGGGTGGACCGATTACTGTCGCGGTTTGGGGGCTTTTGTTCTAGATTTGTGTCAATTTTTTCTGGTTGACCTGAGAGTGCTTACGAACCGCGGGCGATTAGTGTGCGAGTGCGCGTGTGCTTATGCGTTGCTGTGCTTGGGTTACGCGCTCAGAATCGCGCTTGTTTTTCTGCCCCGGGCAGAAATCGCTCGCAGAACGCGCGCGTACCACCAAACCGGCAGGCGGTGTCACGTGCATCGGGCTGTGAGCTGGAGCACAGCGCGTCGCAAAAATGATGGTAAATATCCGTCGATTGTTTACGAGTGCCGCGGGGCGTGGAATGATAGTTTTTCCCCCGTTCAATTTTCGCTACGTTTTCCGAATGGCGACGCGCGCCATTGCCGGTGGCGAAGTGTCATCGAACGGCGGACCGAGGTTGGATGGGGAAAAAGTTTGCCGTAAAGTGTATGCACAGTGCGCTCAGTTTCATCGATGCGTTTTGGGGATTAGAACACTGGAACTGTTACATCGTGTGTGAAGCAATACGTAACACCTTCACTGCCCAAACCGTTCATTCAAGCGCGCGAATACATTGTACGCTGCCCTTACTCGTCCACGATCATCGTTTGCTTACGCAAATAGGAAACCGAGCCCCCCGAACGGGCGGCATATGCTCGCGGTGCTACAACAAATGCTCTAATCAGACACTCAGTGTGTGTGTGTGTGTGCGGGGGGGTTAGGTGTGTTCAGGAGTTTTTTTTAGAACCATTCTTCCACGTATGTGCTTCGTTAGCGAAGCCAAATCACTCGGCCTAATCGCGATCAGTGTTCGCCTGGTCTGAGCAGGCGACAATGGGGCCCTGCATTTCTCGAATGGAATGCTCGTACGGTGCGCTGTTCCCACGCACACTGCCCCCTTGCCTCCCAATCACCCCGCACACTAGCCGGGCATCGTGTTGCTGCTGCATGTAGGGGCTAATTTATTGAGATTAATAATTGCAGAAAGACGAGCGCGCGTGCAGCAGATGCACCCGGTGCCTTTTAGCTGTTGCTTCAGATCGTTTGCTCTCATTGCGTTGGGGTGGATCGAGATAATAAACCAAACCAAGGTGACACAGGGCGACAACGCTGGCTAAGATGGATCGTTTCCGTCGACTGAAGAACTTGACCGTACTTAGCGTGGTGTGTGAGGTGGTTGATTAGCGGTAGGATGTTAATGAATGCGATGATGGGTATGATTTTAATTTGATAGGGCACAAGTAGGCTCATTTTCAACGAGTCTTTGTACACTGTTGATGGGTTTGTAGTAAATGTGTAGTATGTCTTCAAGATTATTTGAAGCACATACCTAGAATCGTATTTATACTAGAAATTTAAAACAAAAAACCTTCCAAAGAGCGAGCAGACTTCTAGTAGTCCCTAGTTGCTGTTCAACCAATGGAACTAGCTCTGAGGATATGAATCATTCAATTTACTAGTAACATTGAACTCACCCATTCTTACTCAGTACACACCTCACTAGACTGGACCATAATTGGGCCTTTCGTAAGTGAACTGTATAGTAGAACTTGTGTCCTCGTGTTTACCTTACAGTAGGCCGGCATAACCAGAACCTCAATATGTTGAATAGCTTATTACATCCACCTCCTCAGGTATGTACACAGCTCAGAGTGCAATCGACTAGAAAATGTTTTCATTCTGCACAATGAACACGCCACGCAAAACAAACCGGCCCATGAGTCAGCCGGGACAAATCTGTACCCATCATCTTGTGTAACGAGTGGTGCAGTTGTTATCACTGGATCGTATTGCACAGCAGCAGCAGCAGCAGCAGAACCTCAGCAAAGTGTTTACTCACTAATCGGTGCACTCGGCAAACGGTTTCAACATCGCGCGCCCTCTGTGTCGCGCCGTTTGATCAGCTTCGCCCAGGTTCCTGTTCGCCCTGTACGTGTCGCCAGCGGCCAATTATCAGCGTCACCCCGTCCGCAAAGAAATGCTTTGTAAGCACGAAATTCGTCCATTAGTAGCACTAGTAGCGTTCCGCGATCAGGCTGCGTGCAGGAAATTGTAAAAAGGCGATGAGGCACCGGGCGGAGAAGAGAGATGCGCTAGGGGGTTTGTTTTTTATAGAGATCCCATAGGTGATTTAGCTGAACAGCGCGCGTCAACAAGAGGCGACAAAAACCGACCACCACACAATGCAATGCGTTCGTTCACACCAGCAAAACCCACGGCTGGGACCGATTTAGATGCTACCGGCGATAGTGATCCCTTTGGGTTGCGCACGGGGGGGTCACCGGTGCCATGTTCCGGTTCCGGTTCGTGGCGATACAATTTAGTTCCGCGGACGCTTTTTCTTCCCGTGCGGCTATTTTTGGGGGGGCGGGTGGGGTGTAGGTGTGGATGTGCGAAAAGCACGCTACACTTTACCCCGTCTGACGCTGCGCCACGTGATGTGTGACTTTTCGTTTTGTGTTTTCAGTGCATGTGTAGGGAGCCCACGTAGCAGAGGGACAAACGTTTGGCACGAAGTTTGGCTTCTATTAAAAGCGCATCACGGCTGGCGTTGCCGCCCGATCGGCCCATGGGGCAGCGCATTCGTGCTGGGTGCATACACAGCAGCGGTGGTTCAAGACCGAGCCGGTGCCTGCCCGCAAGTTGAATGGCAAGAGCAGTCGGTCCGTCGCGTCGTCCTGGCTGGCACGAGTGACACTTCCGATGACGTGAGAAGTGCGAATTGACTGCGTGCCGTGTGATCGCGTACGCGTCGACCTGCTGAACCCCCGAGTGCCAGTGTGAACAGGGGAAGGAGAGCTCTGTGCGGTGCAGACGTTGTGCAACACCTGCGCTGTTGCCGTGGACCGCGCGACGATGAAGCGTT
This sequence comes from Anopheles dirus, assembly GCA_000349145.1. Taxonomy (NCBI): domain Eukaryota; kingdom Metazoa; phylum Arthropoda; class Insecta; order Diptera; family Culicidae; genus Anopheles; species Anopheles dirus. The sequence goes on from KB672979.1 coordinate 9,193,819, forward strand.
TTGTAAGTCAAAACGGCCGAAACGTCATCAGCCATCAGCTGAGCAGAGAGGCGTCGTGACGGATCATCCTGTGGCGCCCGCTATTTTCGCTTGCAGATACTAACCAAATTAACGATCTGTCGGATCAGACCGGATCGCGACGCATTATCCCAATTTCGCGTCTGCTAGTGCCCTCGATATGGAGCAGTGAGGCTGGCCCAAAGAAAGCAGGCGACTCAGGCACGATCTTCCTTCGTGGATGACGCGTATCCCCGCTGTATCGGTCAGCGATAGCCGTGCATTCAGTGGGGCGGTCGTGCCTGGGCGCTTCGTTTCGCGACGCGAACCTGACCGAACCCGAACCCCGGCCCGATGCGTTCGGTGATTGGTGAGATGGGCTGGTACCGGGGCGGCCACTTATCAGCCGGGCCAGCGAATCAGCGCTGTTATCGCGCGCTCCGTGGTGGAATTGTCGCTTGGAATGATTGCACGAGTGTTGTACTTCCGTGGCTGGGGCTCTTAATTTGAATGTGTTTGAAAAAAATGCTCACAGATGGCGCCACCGATGCTTGCAGCGTACCGGTTTCGTCTACACTTACTAATGATGAGTTTCCTCACCCGTTTCGTTGCAGATGGCAAGAGGTTTTATGGACCTGATCTGGGACTATGCGGTGTTCGTCGTGTTCATCATATTTTCCACCCTCGTCCCGCTCTGGGGTCGCTTCTTCGGCAAGAAGGAGAAAACCAAGGCCGACTATGTGTTCGGTCTGGGCACGATTTCGATGGGCGCGATGATGCTCTCGATCGCCCGCGGAACACTCGGTGTACGGTCGTTCCTGGGCTATCCGAGTGAGCTGTTCTACCGCGGGTCAGCCATGTGGGAGACGCTGTACGGCATGGTGACTGCGTACCCGGTCGTCTGCTTCATCTTCATCCCGGTGTACTTCAACCTGGGCGTGACGTCCGTCTACCAGTACCTGGATCTGCGCTTCAACAGCCGGCTGGTGCGCTGCCTCGCGTCCGGGACGTACATCGTGCGCTCGCTGCTGAACCTCGGCGTTACCGTGTACACACCGACGGTGGCTATGAACACCGTGATCGGCATCCCGTACTGGGCGTCACTGATCGGCATTTCGGCTATCAGCATCGGGTTCAATCTGCTCGGTGGACTGAAGGCGGCGATCACGGCCGACGTCATCCAGGGTGTGACGATGATCTTGATCTCGCTGGGCATCATCATCCAGTCGATGGTGTCCGTGGGAGGATTCGACAAGATCTTCACCATTCCCGCTGAAGATGGTAAGTCGGAGGAACGGAAACGCCGTTACCAGTTGAACCATTGCTAACTTTACCAACACTTTACCAACATTTGTAGGACGACTGAACTTTTTCAACTTTACCGGCGATGCGACCGTACGCGTGGACACCACGTCCGCCTGGCTCGGGCAGCTGTTCATGTCGCTGAGCATATTCGGCTGTCAGCAGAACTTCGTGCAGCGCTACCTAAGCATGGGCACGTTCAAGGAGGTGCGCCGCACGCTGATGAGCAACATCCCGGTGGTGATCGTGCTGTTCTGTCTGGCGTGGATCGTGGGCATGGGCGTCTACTCCGTCTACGCCGTGTGCGACCCGATGAAGGCGGGCTACATCAACAAGATGGACGAAATACTGCCGTTCTTCGTGGAGGACAAGTTCGCCTACCTGCCGGGGGTGCTCGGGATCTTCATGGCGTCGCTGTTCAACGGTGCGCTCAGCCTGAACGTCTCCAACCTGAACTCGCTGGCGACGGTCACCTGGGAGGACTTTCTGTCGCACCTGCCGCGCTTCAAGGGCATCGGCGACAAGCAGCAGCTGAACGTGATCAAGTTCATCGGGTCCATCTACGGTGTTGTGGTGATGGGCGTCGGTTTCTCCGTGGGACTGCTGTCCGGTGTGATCGAGAGCAGTATGTTGATGACCTCCGCCACGTCGGGCCCACTGTTGGGAGTGTTTCTGCTGGCCATGCTCGTACCGATCGCCAACTGGAAAGGAGCCGCTTGCGGTATGATCGTGTCGCACATCATCACGCTGTGGATAACGTTTGGAAGCTTAACCGTGTCGAAGGAGGTTGTGCTGCTACCTACAACAATTGAGGTGAGACATTTACGGAAGCATGTTAAACGACCTTGAAACTAACGTGTAGATTGTTTTTCTATTCCGCAGGGTTGCACCAACGACACGTTCTCTTCCGGCATTACAAAACCCACGAAATCGTGGCTGTTGGCGAACACACCGCTCGAGGTAGAATCGGAGTTCCCCTACTTTGACACCGCAACCCAGTCGCCCGTCGAGCGGACGTTCGGTTTCCCCGAGAACATTTACTCCGTGTCCTACATGTACTACAGTTTGATCGGTACGTTCCTGACGGTCGCGGTCGGGACGCTGGTGAGCGTACTGACTTCCCACAGCGATGACGCCTACGATCGCAAACTGCTCCACCCCATTGCCTTCTACTGCAGTAAGATCTTCCCCGGCAAGGAGCGCCGGTACATCGTCAATCCAGACATTCGCCCCAAGGATGAGGAGTCGGCCGGGGTGGACATGAAAAAATCGCCCCTGGAAGAGCTGGAACGGGACAACCACGGGTTCGATACGGTCTCTGAGCAGTCGGGCGTGACGGTGGTAAGCATCGATCCGCTTCCGCCGAAGCTGGACGGGCAGGAGGTGTACCGGAAACACGACTCCGAAGCTAGGTACTAGCCGGACGGTACTGGATTGGCTCCTCGCAATCGTAATATTACAATTTCAAAGACTGTGATAAACTCAGAGAACTTACCGATACGTAGTAACCAGGGTAGCGCCGGGTAGCGGACGTCGCGTCCACGATTCGTGTTGTTTCTAGAATTGTTTCTCTTTGCCGCAATAGTATTTGTCGATCGGTTAGGGTGCTAGTAGCCCAAACCGGTACTCAATGGATCGTAATGGAAGCGACTAACGTATGGGAGAGTGGCAGACGGAGAAAGCGTAGGAACACACTGCACCCGTTCTCAGCAAGTGGTGCGATAGAAGAATAGAAGGATATTTTTTAAGCCTAGAATAAGAAACATGTGGTCGTGCTGAATGTACGCTGCTGAATAATGGCGGGAAGGGTAACAAATGGAATTTATTCGTGTTTAACATAGGTTGTACTTGAGCGAGTATTAGATAAATAAATTATGAGCAATTACGGAGCCGCTTTAGGGATTATTACTGTTGATTGGACAATATTTTCAGAACAAAACACAAAAAAACATCGTCATGTTTACTTCCTTAACCTAGCTTGCTGCACAAAGAAAGCACCCTGCGAAAGCTTGCATTTCCGTTGGCGAATGGATAGAGATGTATCGCATACAGGGGAACATTCACCTGCCAACAAGAGCTGGGCGCATCACAATGGGGAAACTGCATCAAGCCCTTACCGTAATCGAATACCAACCGATTCTTGACATCCTCGACGTGGTTCCGAGAAACAGTGCATGTTTCCCTGCATCCAGCGCTGTTGAACATGTCAGTCAACGACCTATGATAGGGATGATGTTTCATGTGCCTTACGCTGTCTTTTGTTGTGTTTCTTCGAGCCAACCTATTCAAGATGCGAAAGTATATGTACTAGTTGTACTAGTTTGTTTTACTTTGTGTTGAAATTATCAATCATTAAATCAGGAACAGACACGAACAGAAAACCACATACCGTACACGAATCGGTGTGTGGGAAATGCTTCACTTATGATTGAATGTGAAAACGAGATTTTTCTTCCCTCTAATGCAGGTAGAATATTCACTCGGCAAAGTGGTCTCTTGTGCAGAGACTCGCACCAAAGCGCACATCTTTCTTTCAATTTCAAGTACGCTTAGTGCAGGTACGCCATAGAGCCAGGGCCCGTCAGCATAATGAAGTTTATCTTCTTGATTATGAGTTCGCTCGAGTGTCTATATACGTGTGTGTTTGTGTGCTGCGATGACAGTAGCTGCTTTGGAGCAGTCGTTCGTTTTTCCGGTCTGTTTTCACCCCGAGTGGGTTTTCATTTCTTTTGTTCGGATGTAGGTCAGCAGCGTGAGAAGCTGTTTGCTGTGGAGTTGGCGGTGTGTTGGAGGGAAGCATCTCCGCATGCTTATTAAAAAAACGACTAGAAGCAGCTATTCATATCCCACTCATCAGCCGAACACAGACCGGTGTTGCAAAAGCCTTTTGGGTTTGCTTACATTTTAATACAAATTACCATCGACCATTCAATTCCATCTATTTATCCGAGCAATTCCTTCCTCTGTCTCGGGGGCAAGCGGGAATGTTTGCCATACTTGCAGGTGCGCCGCAGTGCAGGGCAGAGTTGCGCTCAATGAGCCAAGTACGGGAGCTGGTGGGGATCCAATGGGTTTTAGGGGAAATGCATTTCTGCGCTGAAAGGTTACCAACCGGCCGCGGTGACGGTGACGGGCCAACATTTTGCAAGGTCGGCATGGATTGGCATGAATCATGCTCGAATGCATACAAAATGCACACAACGTCAAATTACGGCTTGTTGACCGTAAAAATGTCACTTCTCGTTACAGCCGTGTGCGCAGACGGATGTTGTTTTGCCGCTTGACGAGTAGTTTTTCCGATTGAATGCGGGAAGGGACAACCGTTTTATTGCCTGACTGCCGCATTAAAAGAGGCGATGTTTGGGGCGGTTTGGTGCATTCGTAGGGCACCTCGATGACATTATTACTTAGCGCGGAAGAGAAATGACCTTACGCTGCATTGAATTGGCATCGTGCATCATGGCGTGTTGTCGTGATTTATTGCCGAGCCGAAGAACAATGAAGAGCATGTGTTGATGAGCTAAATTAGTCATAAATTAAATTGTTTGATGGATCACGATTCGTGCCTGCTAGGAGACAATTTGTAATACCTGCTCCTGATTTAACCGAAATCGAGGACGCTATAAAGTATTTTTTTATGTGTTTAATTTCAAAATCACATGTTTCCGGTGTTCAAAGAGCGATACTTTCAAAACAAATTTCAACACAAACAAACGATTGTTTTCGGTGCGTCAAAAGGACGCTCCAATCGAGCCAGTTCGAGATAAAAGGGAACTCGATTTTTTCCACTCAGATCCATCGTTTGATCGTGGCCGTTCATGCGCACGTCACAAAACTCCTGCCGAGCGCGCGGAGTATGTCATCTCAGCCCTCGCATGCGAATAGCTATTTTCAGAGTGAATTTAAGGAAGAAAAAAAAAAACGACAACGCCGAAACTAAAATGCCAAAAAGAAATCTCCCCAGGCGGAATTATGAAATCCGATTAAGCGGCGATGAAGCAGCCCGCCACCGTCATTAGTGCAGCATATGGAACAAAAAATATGGCACCCCGGCCCGGAGCAGGAGAACATATTTATTTTGTTAATATATCATGATCCTCTGTCGCTGGGACGAGGAGAACAAGCGCGTGGGACGGGGATTTTCATTCGCGGCCGAATTGGAAATGCTGGCCGAAGGCAGAGTGCGTTATTCGTTTCACCTGTTATGACAGCTCGGCGCTGAAATGGATAGCTTTGGCGCGAGCAAATAAAGCATGGAGGCCATTTTGCGTGTTGCTGCTCGGTTGGCTACTAGAACTAGAATTTCTGCGCGCCAAGATCGCCCTCGGCGGCTTTCCGCACAGAGCCAAATCCTGCTTAATCCTCGCGATACATTCCGCTCCAAAATTTGGGTTCGCTTAGTCAGTGAGGTATTGTTTACGCGCGTCCGCAACGCTAAACACGATCGTTACTGGATGCTGCACGGTTAATGATAGGTGAGCCGAGCGTGTCGAGCGCTATTTTTACCGTACAAGATACATTGCCGTTATGAATCGACCGTTTATTTATACATCTATCATTTTTCCGAAGCGTTCGCCGCGAAAGAATGCGCAGACGGGGTTTGGGTGAGAGAGAGCGAGAGAGAGAGAGAGAGAGGTGCCAGTTGAACCGTGGCCGACCGGCACGTCACTTGAGTGACGGTATTGTCGCAATGGCCTCGCGATCCTCGGCTCGAACGCGCCTGCGCCACCGGCGCCCCCGTGCCTGCCGGTCAAGGACCGTGGGGCGCGTTGTTTGGTTAACCCCATTAGGGAAGGAAATTTGATGCCACCCCGCGCCCAACCGAAGCTGGCAAGCTGACAGCAAACGGTTAGCTAATGACCTTTTCCCGCGTGTTGGTGGGGCGCGTCCGTGCGAACGATCCTGCTCAGTCATCGCGTTGCCTGCAGCCGTTGGAACGGCGTGACAATGTGCCCGGTTTGTGAGTGTTACCTGAGGGAGGAAATTTGTTTTCATTTGCGGTGAAAAACAGGGAGTCACTTTCCCGGCTCGGTTATGGTTAGTCACCGCATTCCGAGGATGTGACACACGCGCTATAAACAAACACTGTTATCATGCCGTGCCGTGGGAAGGATGATTATTTTTACTTAGTTCTTAAATATTTGCACCCACTTTACCACGTCAATATTCGGGCTGGCTCATGCTCGTGTGGTATTGCACCGTATTGTACAATACGGCAGTATTACGATCGTACGCGTGCACGAAACACTAATGCACGCGTTCGTTTAGCTCCGTGTACCAAATTTAACACCAATTTGACGCAGCATCGCATAGCGAGTGTGAAGGGAAGAGTTTTGCGCTGTAATTATGCATCGCAACCTGGACCTTTGCTTCACCTCCGGTTCAAGGCGCTGCTAATTAGTGCATGCGATGAGTTGGACATGAAACGTGGCCCAGGCCGTCCGCTGCCCGCGTATGATGGATGGACGGGGACAGGGCACAAATTAATAATACCCACCGCCACCACGACCACTAGAGATGTTGTACGTAGCTTCGCATTATGATTTTCGAGCCTGTGAACAGCATGCTACTAAATCTAAAAATGCTCCACTGGCTTCAATTAGGATTCCTTCGGTTAGGTGAAGGACTGGGCGTCTCCATCGCAGCAGAAAAACGTTGCTCAATGAAACAACAATTTAGCAATGAAATGGTTGCCCAAGCTTTTGCACCGACAAGAATGGCAATCTCGTACACAGGCTTGAAAATATGATAATGACTTGCACGCAAAAAAAAACAACAGAAACAAAGCGAAATCTCCCAAGGAGAGATGGGCTTCGCAGCAAGCAAACACGCCGAGCACGTGAAGGATCGCCCCGACGCGATCGCCAATAAACACACGATAAATCTGCACACCTCGACCGGCGGCTGTATGGGTGCGCTAATGGTTTCGCAAGGGCACTTTAAGACGTCCATTAGGGTCACAAATTAATTACACTTGATTCATGCCACCACCGCACGCTCACGTACAAAATGAAACAAAACCGTAAAGAGTAAAGAGAAAACGATAAACCACAGTAACCGATGCACTTTCGACCACCGGCCGAGTGGTTGAGTCAAACCGTCCTGCCGTCCCCTTCCCACACAACGATTCGCAACCTTCTGGTTTGAAAACAAAAAGTAGCGACTGAAATCCGGGCCATCCAGCAGCCCTGGATTCCGCTTCTTTTGGAAGGGTTGCTTCGCGCACACCGAAAAACAACAAACAACAAACGCTCGAACGGTGGGCAGGATGGAGAAACACACCGTGCCAGCCGACATACACACACACACACACACACACACACACACGGAGCGCACGACTCGGTTCGTCGTGTCGTGGAAATAGTCTAATTTTAGACGCTTCGCATTACTTAATCGCGTGAACTCCGCGTACAGCAGCAGCAGCAGCAGCAGCAGCACACAATACATGGGCGCTGCATTCTTCGGCCGCGCGACTGCACGGGCCGAGTAGGCCCGACCAGGCGAGAGCCGCTGCCCGGTGCTGCCGAAGGGATGCGCAGACTCGCGCCGCCGTTGCGTGTCCGTCGTCCGGAAGGTTGGCGGGATCGTCGCGATCGCGGCCGGCGCAGTCGACGAGTTAAACTCAACCAGCGAACGCGCGCAGTTCAGCGCGAGCTAGAGTGTGTGCACGCAGCGAGCTAAGGCATCTCTACCAGGCCGACTACACGGAGCAGCAGACGGGGTGGTAGCAGCACGCCCGTTCAACAGCGCCATCGGCACATATTGTGGACATTCTCGTACCCGTCTCGGAGCACCGCAGGATCGTGATTTTGTAAGTGAGCTAGTGAGTGAGTGTGCGTGCGTTTGTGTGGAAAGCGTTACGTCATCATCCGCAAGGAGTGGGTTTCGTCTGTAGGTCTCACTGTGTGTGTGTGTGTTTATGAGGTTCTTAAAAAAACCACCCCGCACGAAACAGCAACCGAGCCGAGGTGAAGATGAAAATCGTGTCGATGGTAGAAAAATAGCCTCAGTCGCGGTGACCGGCCAGTTGAGCAAGAGCAGTGAAAGTGTGCAGTCCGCGTGCGTGTTCTGCGATCGCGCCAGATCGCCAACCCTCTACCTTCCTTCGCTCGTTGGAGTGCCGGGAGGCGAACGAAACGAGTGCCAGCAAGGATTTTTCACACCCCGTGCCGCCGGAACGGTTAGCGAGTGGATTATTTTTCAATTGTTTTTATTCTCTACTAAACTCATGTTTTGCGTGTTCAGTTCGTGCTTGTGGTGGGAAATGGGAAATGTCCGATCCTTGAAAAACGTGTCTTCTACAGTGTGACTGCGATCGTGTGCTCCTAAAAATAAAAAAAAAAAAACGAAAACCATGCTCGACATTTGTGGAGGAAACAAAAAGTTATTAATTTTAAGTTTATGTGGGCGGTCTGCGACAAGCTGTCGGCGGAATTTTCCGTTCTAGAAACATCGTCCTGGTGGTGTGAGCAATGGTTCGTGAAGAGTGCTTAAGACGATGATGATGATGGTGGTGATGATGAAATTATACCGAAATAAAAAACGGGGGGAAAAAACGTGTGCATATGAAAGTGAGAAGAAGTCGAAAGCTTCGCGCGATCGTAAAGGGGCTTCTTCTTTGCGTGCTTTTCTACGTTATATAACGTGGGGCCTACCGTCTCGAAGACGATCGCACCGCCTAACGTTTCAACGTGTATTTTTTGCCCTCCTACTCACGCTGCCCGCCGTACACGTTCTTGTAAATTGTATTCGAGCCTCGCAGGCTTCTCCCCACGGCGCTCTCGCTCTCCGTTGTCCCGAATTCCACATTGTGTAAACATCAAGTGAAGCAATGCCCGCTCCGCGGGTTGGCAATAATAGTTCCCGCAGCCGTGTGTGTGTGTGTATGTGTGTGCGTGTGTGAACGGATTCCGACCGGCGCGAAATCCGTGAAAATCCGCGCGTACGGGCAGATGGACGGGGCTGGCGTATAAATAGAAGAAAAACTGAAAAAAGTCTAAAATTAGCTGCGGCCTGACTGACTGACACCCAACGGTGTTGCTGCTGCTGCTGCTGCTGCTGGTGCCACGATCGTGTTCGAATGCTGACCGTAAAACAGAAGACGGTGTTGTGAAGAGAAAGTTGTAAAATCGCAAGAAAATCCTCCCGTGCGTGCGTGAGGCTGCCGCGGCTAGAAGCGAGTGCGCGAGCGAGCAAGAACGAGCCGGAACGATCGACGGTGTGGCCACGGAGAAAACATGTCTTTCGGTGTCCGGCTGCTGTTACGTTTGGTTGTGAAACCGTGATGAATTTAGCAATGCCAGCCTGACAGCAGAGCGAGAGAAAAAAGTTATCATCATCATTTGCCAAATTCCTGGCGTGAAATGTTCAAGGATGTTCTTCGCGGTGGTGCGTGCGCTTGCTGCTTTCTTCGCATACAATGTGCGTTGAACGGTGTCGCGGTGTCGTCCTTGTGGCCGCGGAGGCTAATGAGCCGAGTCCTGCCGCGCAGCGTGCAGCAGCCGCGCTGACCGTGAGGCGAACCATCTTCTTGAGTGGGCGGGACAGAATTCGGTGACAGACAGCCAAGAGCGCGCGCGAAGGACGCGCGCAGCAGTAGTGTGTCAGGGTTAGGGCTGTGATCGGGTGCGCAAGGCTAGGCGGCGGCTTCCAAGTGCTGCGAAATGCTATGAATAGATGCTCACCGTTCCATGGAGAATGTAGCTGAGCAGCAAATGATGGGGGGGCAGACAAATGTGAAGTTACGGTGCGCACAGTCGGACACCTTTGGTGAACGTTGTTTTGCATTGTCTTCTGTGCGAGCTTGAGAAGAGTGGGGTGTTTCTAGTGATGAGATCGTTTTGTAAATTCTCCAGTCTTTCCAGCTTCCAGATTGCAGGTTCCTGGGGCATTCATGATCTTGTCTTCGTTATAAACGTCCGTCTAAATTTGTGCTATATTCCAATGTTGTTGACTTGCTTGGCGAGAGATAATTGAAAGCAGAAATACAAGTTATGGATATTAGTTTTGTAATATTCCATCTTAATTGGCATCTCCAGTGCAACAAGAATTATGTACCTAATTTAGTACAGAAGAGAATGGAAAGTAGAGTTCTTTATTGGCTTACGTGATCGCCGATCTCAATAGTGCTCCTTAAGCGCAAGGAACCAAGTAATTTCCAACGTTTTTTTTAAATTTAAAGTATTACTCATTGGTAGTGTAAAAACATGTTCCCCTTTTCACAAGATTGTCTACTGTAAAAATAGCACAAGGTGCAACATGTACTGGATGAGCAATCGCCTCTTCCGACAATAGCGTTCTAATTATAGGAGCCTCTGCATTGTGTAACGTAAAATATAGCAAAAATTGGGATGCATCACTCCAAACAGGTAGTGCATGTGATTAGTGACGCATAGTGCCAACGGCGACAGGCTATGCATGATCAAGCGATCGTCTTCGTTCTGCAAACTATTTTTACCGGTCGCTCCACATTCTGTGAATGAATCGTTCGCGACGTGATATCTCCTGATACGCACACATGATCCTCCGTACAGGTCCGTATACAAAAACGACAGAAAAACACACATTTCTACCTTCCCGATGCACCGTGCAAAACACAATCCATCTGTCCGCCCGACCGTCGACAGCGTTATTTTTAGGGGCGCTTTGAAAATTTCGTCTATACTTAGTCAGACCGGGTCCGGTTCGGTGGGGTGTTCCGTGTCCCGTCGTCCCCGCCGTGAGCGCAGGCGGTATGGAGGCGAAACATATTTTGCCCTGCCTGACCGGCCTAATAATAGGTTCCCACTTGGGCGGTATGAATAAGCCCCGGTGGTATGCAGCCCCGTCACGATGGGGTGTGTTTTTCTTCAGCGGCCGTTTTCCTCCGCCAGCGGGGCATGAGCAAAATGGAAGAAAAACACTTTCGCGACTAGTGCACACAAGTGTTTGTTTTGCTCGCGCGGTAAGATCAACGCTGTGTCTGCCAAGGTGTTCTCCATACCGTTTCCGTGGGAGGGGTGCTATTTTTAACCCGCATAACTCACCGCGCGGGCTGCGCGGGTGTGCGTTTGTTTGGTGTAGTTTTGCAGTGGAAAAGCGCCAAAGACTCGTGATCGGAGCGATCACGGGATGCTTGCTATCAATCTTTCTTCCAGCTTTCCAGCGGGAACACGTCAGAACCTTTTTCTTATCGTCGTTTTCGCTTGTATTTCATCCCTCCCCCCTTTTTTCTAACAGCAAAGTGTCACATTCAGAGACTGAAAAGTGAAAGTGTTACCCGAGGGCGAATCCATTCCGTGTGCGAAAAAGTGACCCTTTTCGCCTTCATGTTAGCGCCACTGTAAACGCCAGCCGCGGTGTCAGAGAGCAGCTTTCCGGGCGTGTGTGCGTGCGTGTGAGAAAGAGAAGGAGAGTGGTTGGTAGAGCAGCGTTAGTGCGCGTCTGAGTGCCGGAAGGAAAGCTTATCCCCGTAGCTTAGCCCTTTTCCAAGCCAGGGCACGCTGGTGGTGGGGCCCCACCGGTAACGAGCAACCATGGCCGACCATGACTTCGCGCCAAGCTTCACCCAAAAGCCGCAGCTGCGCCAGGAGGACGACGGCAACCGGTTGATCTTCGAGTGTCAACTGGTGGCGAAGCCGAAGCCGACCATCGAGTGGTACCGCAGCGAGGAGCTGCTGTCCGAGAACACGCGGACCAAGTTCAAGATCCAATCGTTCGGCGAGAACAAGTACTTCGTGGTGCTCGAGCTCGACGACGTCATCGATACCGATGCCGGCCTGTACAAGGTGAAGGCCAAGAATCGGATGGGCGAGGTTTCCGCATCGATCAATCTGAACTTCAGCCGTAAGTAGCGAATGCAATGTGCCCAAGGGTGAGGTGGAGTACTTTGTGCAGGTGAAGATCGCCTCCCATCCTCCCCGGGCCAGTGTCCCTCTCCCTCTCTCTCTCTCCCAATGTTTCAACCGGTGACGCAAATAACGTGCAGCAGTGATTCAGTGAATGAGTGCTAACATGTATCGTGATCCATTCATGATTGTTGATCGTTTTGCGCGGAATATGTGGCTAATTTTAGAGTATGATTGCGGTATGCAAAATATTCCGAAAGAAGATTCGCGTGGGAACCGCCCTACATTGTCGCGCGTTAATGTGTTGGCCGCGGCGGACACTTAGAATGTCAAAACACCTTACTGTAGCTCGGTTTGGTTTAATTATTTGATTAATTTTCATAATTCAGCAAGCCTTTGGTTAATCTTTTCTAATGAACTCAATCGAAATTGCTCGACTTGTTTAATTTAAAATGATAATTATAGAGTAATGATCCAGGATGTCAATGTTGAGGCATGTAAATACAACTTTCTAGCATAGAAATACATAAAATTGTAAAATGACTTCTATTAAAACTTTTTACCTAAATTTTGCACATCACAACGAGTTAATTCTTTAAATTCAATCAAAATCTGTTGTCTTATTTTACGTTTAGTTAGTTGTGATAATGTAGTATCCAAAGGCAGTTGAAAGGCTACCCCAATCGCCACAGCTTTCGACGCGAACTTCAAAGTTAAATTCATATCCCTTGTACATTGTTGAAAGACTACATAACGAAATTCACGATCCCAGCACACATTGTTTTCCTTTTACACTCGCTCTGCACACCCACCCAACCACCCACTCATATTTTGCTGCCAACGTAGCACTGTCTCATTAATTAAAAAAATGGAAAAATAAACACCCAATTAACACGCCAATATGTTTTCATCTCTGTTTTTGTTTTCCGCGACCCCCTCATGTTGTACGTGTCTTGTGTTCAAAATTCAACCCTGAAAAGCTGCTGACGAACCTGTGGAAAAGTAAGTGTGCCTCCGCCGTGCAGTTTTCGCTGTTTCCGGACTGTTGTATCGTGTTTTTCGTGTGTGTGTGTGCTGTTTATATTTGTTCGCTACCCTCACCCAAAACGGCTAGCTGTGCAATTATTTTCGTGTACGGCTCGTCCGAACCACTCTGCTTTCGATAGCTAATAAATGCGCTTCCGAATTTCTTCTTCCCTCGCTTTCCTTTACGCCACTAATTTAAATGCCCCGCCACATGCCGACGCTGGGACGATTGTGCAGAGAAAGTTGAACGCAAGGAGCGGTACGTATGCGCTTCGTGTTTGTGTTTGTGACAAAGTGTTGTCTTCGGTTGATCGGAGCGATCCTATGAAGTTTGGGTGTAACTTATTTATTTCTCATTCCCTCCTTTCCCGCAGGCAAATTGATGGCGTTGCGCCAACGTTCATCAAGAAGCCCTCCATCCAGCAGGAAAACGATGGCAAACGGCTCATTTTCGAGTGTCAGATTAAGGCCGACCCGAAGCCACAGATCAGGTGGTCGCACAACAGTAAGGTGATCGACAACACACCGAGGCATAAGGTAAGAGGATCGCGACGACGACGACGACGAAACGTCCGGATGTACTAATGCACTGCACATTGCTCATTTCTACCCTTCCAGTTCAAAGTACAAAACGATGGTATTCTGTACCACGCCACGCTAGAGGTCGAGAACGTATCGTTCGAGGATTCGGGTAAATACAAGGTGACGGCCAAAAACGAGCTGGGCGAGTCGAGCGCAACGATCAGCCTGAACTTTGACAGTGAGTATAGCGTACGCGCGCGCGCGCGTTGCACCCGCGATTTGATGGTATTGACAGTTTCTACAGTGCTCATCCGATCCGCAGCCTATGTTTTTCTTTGTCCTAATTTTGTTCATCAGGATTTATTT